>JARBWK010000220.1:0-46081 GCA_030556195.1 Anolis apletophallus | reverse complement strand
GGAAGCCTGAGTGGAAACAGGTTTGCCAGGAGGTGGAAGGGATTCAAATTCTATGGCATAACCTCGGTAGATAATGTCCAAAACCCACCTGTCGGTGGTGATGTACTGCCAAACTGAAAGAAAAGGTGTTAACCTGTAAAGAAACAGGTTAGAAACGCCGAGCTCTATTGTTGGAGACTCTACCACCTCGGTACTGACCCCTGAGCAGAGCGCCTGGACTTTTTGTACTCTTCTGCCTGCTGAGGGTCATTTTCAGGCTCAGGAAGGAGGGGAATGGGAGTCACATCAGAAGTGGACTCCATATCCGCCTCATTGTCATCAACAGGAAGGTGAGGGGGGGACTGAGGAGGAGCAGCAGTCGGGAGAAGGGGCTAGAGAGGAGGGGCGTTGGGGGCTGGGGCTTGAGAAGAATAGGAGGGTGCCACGGATTGCGAGGTGGCAGGGGGCCACGGATAGCGGAAACACTCTGAGGGATAAGGCTCAGGAGGATAGTAAGGGTAATGGGGAAAAGGAGGAGGGTAAGGGGGGGGTATCCATAAGGATACCCATAAGGGAATCCCAAAAAATGAGCCTGGTCACCGGGGCCCCTCCTTCAGAGGGCTCCGTGACCGTGGGTAGGAGAATTCTTCTAGATGGAAGCCTAGATCGGGGGGGGGAACCCCGCGCGGCCGCGCGATGCTGGAGAGGCAAGCGCGCGGCCTCCTGAGGAGGCGGGAAGGCAGCAGCAGCCGAATCGGAGCAAGAAGGAGGAGGCCGCGTGGCGCTAGCCTCCAGGAGACGCTGCTCGGTTACCGGAGCTGAATCCAGGGAAGAGGAGGGAGGCCGCGAGGCGCCGGTCGCCACGTGGCACTGCTCGGTAACCGGCGCGAAAGGGGATGGTAGAGCGCGCGCCGCGCGAGCCGGCGGTGGGAGAGCTTTCTGAGGCAAAAAAGTAGCCGCGTGGTGCAGGCCTCCACGTGGCTGGCCTCGGTAACCGGCTGCAGAGGAGGAGATGGGAGAGCAGGCTCAGGCCCTGGGGAAAGCAGGAGGCTTGGAAGGAGATGAGGGGGGATTTCCACCCCTGAAAACTGAGTGCTGTCCTCCTCAAAAAATTGAAGTGTGTCTGCTGCACACAAGGTCATAGGAGGGCTGGGGGGCGCAGGGCCAGCCAGTTGCCTCACATTATTCTGTGCCATAGCCAAGGGGCTGGGGGCCGAAGACCAACCAGTTGCCCTGGAGTTTTTGAGCCAGAGGCTCTTTGGTTTTTCCTTTTGCTTGCCTATCTTGGCAGCCTTGTCAGATTTTTTGTTTTTCTTCCGGAGTGGCTCAATGGTTGGACCAGAGGCCGACTCACGGATGGCACCATCAGACATAGCACTCACAGGGCTGGGATTTCCAGTCCCCGAAATCAGAGACGGCTGGCTCGCGGAACGGGAGAGCCCGGTCTCTGAGGAAAGCAAGGCCTGTTCAAAGAGGGAGGCCTTCAGCTTAGAATCCCTGTTCTTCAGGGTTCTATTGGAAAAAGTCCTGCATATCTTACAGGACTGGGGAACGTGGGATTCACCCAGACAGAGGAGACACTTAAGATGTCGATCCTCCTGGGGCAAGGTTGCTCCACAGTCAGAGCACCTTTTAAAAGATAAAGAAGACATTTTATCTATCCTTATCTGAATAGTCGAGGCAATCCGTGGACTTCTAACAGGAGCTAGTAGTCGGAGATCCTTTCGCTGTCAAGGCGGAAAAGGAACTGCCTGGCTAGCTACATTGGGGATGAGGGGGGCGGAGTGGGAGGGGCATATGTAAATCTTTAATTTTAGCTAGTATGTCCGAGATTCTACGCATGCGCGGGAGTAAACCCCACTTGTGTGCATTTCACAGACCACACGAAGGAGAATCAGAAAGATACATGCAAATGGAGACTGAAGGAATTTCAATCCTTATTACAGAGCAGAGCTCTTGAAGGAAGGAGCAGCAACAGACTCTAGATCAGGGGTGGTCAACCCATGGCCCGCGGGCCGGATGTGGCCCGGCAGCCGATTCTGTCCGGCCTGGGGAAAAGGGCATCGGGGGCGAGGCCAAGAGGAAGGGGTGACGCTGCCGCAATCCCATCGTAGGCTCTGTGGGGCCTGTGTCGGCAGACAGGCCGGAGGAGCGGCGGCTTTGGAGTGCCTGCCATCCCTGGAGGCAATCCGGGCCTGCAGCAGGAGCATTCGGCGACCTACGGCAGCTGATTGCCCTGGCGACCCGGAAGCCTTGATCGTCTTCTGGGTCGCCAAGGCGATCAGCCACCTCAGATCGCCAACTGCTCTTCCTGCAGGCCCGGATTGCCTCCAGGGATGGCAAGCACTCCATAGCAGGGCGATCAGCTCGGGAATGGCTGGGGGCGAGAGCGGGCAGAGGCCTGCAGCCTCCGATCGCCTGCTGCTCTGCTCGGCTCGGCGGCGGCGGCGGCTGGGTCCGCTTTGCCATCCTCTGGGCTGGGTCCATTGGGCCATTCCATCTTGGTTCGCACCTTGTCTGCTTGAATTTTATTTTATTTTAGTGGTTTTTATTATTATTTTATAATAATTTTATTATAATAATATAATAAATAATATAATGTTATATTATATTATAATTTCAATATATTATAATGTCTATATATATATACTATAATATAATAATTATGATATTAATACTAATAATATATGAATATTTCTTGATATATTAATATGTTAATATTAATGATGTGTAATATATAGTAAATATAGTAAATAAGTAAATAAATAAATTATGTAGATTAGAATGTAGTTCCGCCTTTAGGTGCGGCCCTCCATAATATTTTTGGGCTCTCGTGTGGCCCCTTGGAAAAAATAATTGCCCATCCCTGGACTAGATAGAACATTGGGAAAAGGAAGGAGAATTTGTGGAAGAGAAAAGACTACAGTAAATGAGAGAAGTGAGGAATGTAAGGTCCCCATTGAATAATGTATCTTGGCTGCACCTTGTTAGTATCCTTCGAGTGGAAAAGTTCCTTTCCACCTGTACTTGTCCTCCCCGGCCAATATGTATCATCCATATTCAGTTGGAAGCTGCAGAATTATGGATGTGGTGCCATTGTGTATTTCATAATAATATTAACAACAATAATGATTTATCAATATCTTGCTCTATCCTCCCCTTGAGGACTCACAACAAATTGAGCCTTGTGCCGGCTGAACCGAAGGTCAGCGGTTTGAATCCGCAAGATGGGGTGAGCTCCGGTCTGTCAGTTCCAGCTTCCCATGCGGGGACCTGAGGGAAGTCTCCCACAGGATGGTAACACATCCAGGCATCCCCTGGGCCAGTGTTTCCCAACCGGTGTGCTGCGGCACACTAGTGTGCCGTGAGCGATCATCAGGTGTGCCGTGGGAAATTGGAATCTCCAATACCCTTTTTTCCCCCTCCTGCCGAACACTTTTTCTTCTCCATTCGGGCTCCCTTCTTCAGGAGGGGAGGGAGGAAGATGAGACCTGTGTGGGCGCTACTGCGTAGACTCGCCCCACGTCTTCCTCCCTCCCTCCCCCCTCTCTTCCTGAACACGCTCACGCTGCCCCCTCGGATCAAAATGGCGGCAGAAGCGGCAGCGTGAGCGGAGCGAGGCAAAGCGAGCAGAGCGAGGCTGGGAAGAAGGGAACCCGAGAGGAGAAGAAAAAGTAAGTGTTCGGCAGGAGGGGGAAGAAAGGGTACGAAGGGGAAGGGGGAGGAAGAGGTCTCTGTCGAAAGCTGGCATGGGCAAACTTGGACCTTCCGGGTGTTTTGGACTCCAACTCCCACCATTCCTAGCAGCCTCAGGCCCTTTTCCTCCCCCCCCCCCCTCAGCCACTTAAGCAGGAAAGGGCCTCAGGCCGTTAGGAATGGTGGGAGTTGAAGTCCAAAGCACCCAGAGGGCCGAAGTTTTCCCATGCCTGTTTTAGGGACC
This sequence comes from Anolis apletophallus, assembly GCA_030556195.1. Classification (NCBI taxonomy): domain Eukaryota; kingdom Metazoa; phylum Chordata; class Lepidosauria; order Squamata; family Anolidae; genus Anolis; species Anolis apletophallus. The sequence continues at coordinate 42,162 of JARBWK010000220.1, read as the reverse complement.
TTAAAGTGGTGAGCCTCCTTCCGACATCGTGACTCTGGATAGAAAACAAACAACATAACATAACATAACATTGTTTGAGTCCACAGTGCTCTCTGGGTGTAAGTGAACTACAACTTCCAAACTCAAAGTCAATTCCCAAGCAAACCCTTTCAGTTCTTTCTGTTGGGAATGAGAGTTCAATATGCCAAGTTTGGTTCAATTCCATTGTTGCAAGAGTTCAGGATGCTCTTTGATTGTGTGTTAACTATAAATCCCAGAAACTGTAACTCTCAAATGTCAAGGTCTATTTCCCCTGAACTCCATCTGTGTTCACATTTGGGCATATTGAGTATTCATGCCAAGTTTGGTCCTGATCCAACATTGTTTGAGTCCACAGTGCTCTCTGGATATAGGTGAACTACAACTCCAAAACCCAAGGTCAATGCCCACCAAACTCTTACAGTATTTTCTCTTGGTTATGGGAGTTCTGTGTGGGAACCTTGTGTCTTTCTGCCATTCCTGCCAGGATATCTATGTTGTGTTAATCGAAACAGGCCCAGGATTCACACTGAGTGCATAAATACATTTAAAAACATATTAACTATATGTATTACTGCGTTAGAGTGTCATTTGGTGTCATTTTGGTTGGTGGCGTGCCCCAGGATTTTGTAAATGTAAAAAGTGTGCCGCGGCTCAAAAAAGGTTGAAGAACACTGTATTAAACAAGAACATAAAATAAGTATACATTGTTTATAAGTATACATTGCCCATATGGTTGTGCATCAATGTAGAAATGCACATTTGATCGTGCAATGCCACCATTTTGCAACAAGGCCATGCACAACTTAGGGAGTGACAAGTTATTGGATCTATTGGCTTGTTTAGGTTTTGGTTCTAGGGAAAACAAGACTGGGCACAAACTTGCAATAGATATTCTCCCTCCGAAAGTCTTTTACTCACCGTATTCTCCGCATCAAGGTCCATCCCAATTTCGATAAGTTTCCGTAGCACCAGTGCGTGACCGTTCTTGGCAGCTAAATGGAGGGCTGTGTTCTTCTCCTGAACATCGGTGCCATATTATCCACCATAAAGAAAAAGAAGGCAGACTCAATCAATCAAAACTTTATTACGGTCACTGACCAGCACAAAGCGGGCACAGGCGCCCCAAGAGGAGAAGGACAACTCCCAAGTAAACAGTTATTTAAAATCAGACTAGAAATCAGTATAAATATATATTTTAAAAGTCAGGATATTGTTGCCTTACGGTATCAATCATCCCCCGTCTGATATTAAGGGCAGCAGCACAGAACTTAGCAACACTGTAAGTCATTGCAGTGCTAGAGTCCGAAAGCAGCAGGGTGGAATGACACCTTTCACTGCGCCCCGGGTACTTTAGAAGCCATGGTCCAATGAGATTGGATCTAAGATCTCTGTAGAACATGCATTGAAGAAGCACGTGCTCAGTTGTTTCCACATGACCAGACCCACAGGGGCATAGTCTCTGCTTGAAGGGGGTCTTTGTCAGATTATTGCATTTTGAATAGCAATTCATGAGTCAGCACAAGATATATTTTCGCAGTTTGAGATGACCTGCAGTGTGACATGTTTGACACCAGATGGCGCTGTCTCAAGACTGCTAAATGGAACCTTGAGGAATGTCAATTACAAAGTGACAGTTGGGATTTGTCAGTTGGGATTTAATATCTGTGAGGAAAGGATGTTTAGAAAGGTAGCTGTGATGGCTGTTGTTTTTCGATATTTTACCAGTTATTGTTAAATACAATTCAATACAAAGTTATATATTTACCTTGTGAATTGAATGAGAGTTTCATTATTCACACGAACAGAGACTGGAGTTTTTGGGCCGATGGGGAATTAAACTTCTATATTTCTGTTGCCTATCCGCTGTGACATAAATACTCGACGCCGAAGAGGTTATGGGCCCAGAACCCAGAACCCAGAATTGCAGAGGCACAGAGATACTACATAACCCATAATTCATAGAAAAAGTTTTTGAATAACACTGCAAATTGCAGCAGAAGTCGCTGTTTACCTCAGTGTTAGAGAAAAAAAAGCTGAAGTGAATTTTTGCCAGGAGCATCTGTAGTGTGAAGAAAGATGGCATTATTTGGAGCACAGCATCATTTAGAAAAACTCAGAGGCAAAACTCTGCTTGAAGGGGGTCTTCTGATACCTCCCCTCCAATACAGCCGATGGGAGGGCATGGCATCTTGCCAGGGTAAAAGCCCTTCGGTGTTTGGGCACCTCCAGGTCTGTTAGGTATGCCATGGGGACAGTGAGGTATCTAGTGGCTTCACTAACAATGAAGGCTGGGGAACAGGCTAGGTCGGATTGGCGCTCAATGTCCAGGATCCATTGCTCAACGAGATCCTTGGCTTGGTCCCATCTCATGCTTAGCCATTGTCCTTGGGAGAAACCTAGCGCTGCGATCTTTGCTGCTACTGTTGTAATCCACGTGGACTGGAAGTCGTCTCTCACGATGAGGGGGGCAAGACCACATGGGGAGAAGCATAGGTGTAGCCAGTAATTGAGAATAGCTGTCCATATTCTCGCTTCCACTTTCACGAAGCCTGTCTCCAATCGCAGGGTAGCGTTAGGGACACATCTGGGAGCCTGTAGAGCCGCTCTTAGGAATTTCGATTGGACACGCTCTAGTGGGGCATAATTTGAGAAGGGTCCAAGCTGGGCTCCATACAGCATTTGTGCGACTGATTTTGCTTCAAAAAGTTAAGTGCCGCCGGTATAAAGTGACCTCCTCCCGTCCTGAGATATCTTAGGATAGCGGATGAACTCTTTTGTGCTGTCTCTGCTGCATACTCTGCGTGGGCTTTCCTGCTGTTGCTGCTGTGGAGGGTATCACCAAGATATTTAAAGCTTGAGACCTGCTCTATTTTGTTTCCATCTATTCTCCAGTTGTGCCTCTTGGGTCGTTTAGCAAACACCATAATTTTAGTTTTCTGAAAATTGAGGTGCAACTGTTCTTCCTGGCAGTAATTTGTTAATGCTCTCAGGGCTCTTTTCAGTCCAAGTTGAGTTCTGTAAGACTCAATAGTTAGGACAGTTGGTGACATCCTCCCAGGGCACAATACATCAATAGATCTATTGACAGATTGGGTGATTATTGGCAGAAAAATCTCATTAAAACCTCAATATAACACCTCTCTACAGTTAATTTATTTGCCCCTTTCTCCAAGCAGCTATTAGCACAGCTTCCCAGGTAAGGGTTAAAGAGAGATGCAGAGCAGTGCACTATCTGCAGACTAAGGTGGGTAATAAATAAATATATTATTACTAGCTGACCCGGCCACGCGTTGCTGTGGGATGTTTGTAACTTGGGTATGTGTGTATGTGTTCCTTTCTTCTCCCCTCCTTCCTTCCCTCCAGTCTTCTATCCTTTCCTTTCCCCTCCTTCCATCCATCCTTCCTTTTTCCTTCCTTCCATTCTTCTCCTCTCCTTCCTTCCTTCTATCCTTTCCTTCCCCCTCCTTCCATCCATCCTTCCTTTTTTTCTCCCCTCCTTCCTTCCTTCCCTCCATCCTTCTATCCTTTCCTTCCCCCTCCTTCCATCTATCGTTCTTTTTTCCTTCCTTTCTTCACCCTTCCTTCCTTCCTTCCATCCTTGTATCCTTTCCTTCCCCCCTTCCATCCATCCTACCCTTTCCTTCCTTTCTTCTCCCCTCCTTCCTTCCTTCCATCCTTGCATCCTTTCCTTCCCCCCCTTCCATCCATCCTACCCTTTTACTTCCTTTCTTCTCCCCTCCTTCCTTCCTTCCTTCCATCCTTGTATCCTTTCCTTCCCCCCTTCCATCCATCCTACCCTTTTCCTTCCTTTCTTCTCCCCTCCTTCCTTCCTTACATCCTTGTATCCTTTCCTTCCCCCTCCTTCCATCCATCCTTCCTTTTTCCTTCCTTTCTTCTCCCCTCCTTGTATCCTTTCCTTACTCTCTCCTCCCCTCCTTCCTGCTATGCTTCCTTTTTCCTTCCTTTCTTTCCCCTCCTTCCTTCCTTCCATCCATCCTTCCTTCTATTCCTTCTATTCCTTCCACTCCCCCTGGCCCCGCTCCCACTCCCGACACCGGCGGAGGCCCGTAGGCCTGGGAGAGCATGGCGGCCACCACGGCGGGGGGCACGCCGTCCTCGCCGGGTGCGTAGAGCAGGCTCCCGCCGCCGCTTGTGGAGGCCGCAGGGGCCTCAAAGGGCGGTGGGAGAAGCACGGCGCGGGGCAGGAGCAGCAGCGAGGCCTGCCCGCCTCCTCCCCCTCCGGGGGTCTTCCTTTTGCCCAGGGCAGCTTGCTCAAGCCCCAAGGAGGCGGAGGCAGGGAGGGGGCCGGTCTGGCCCTGGGAGGAGGAGGCGACATGCGTCTTCCCTCTTCCTTGCGCTGCTGCTGCTTCTTTCTCCTCCTTCTCCTCCTCCTCCGCCTCCTCGCCACTGCCGCCAGGACCTTCCTCGCCGCCCTCAGCGTGAGGCACGCTTTGTTCCATGGCGATGGGGGTGCCACCTCCTCCTCCTGCTCGGGCTCCAGCGGCTTCTCTCCTTCTCCGGCTCCTGCTCGGGAAGGAGAAGGCGGTTTGGTGTCCTGATGGTCCCGCGCGTGGTAGGTGTTCTTTTTTTAGTTTGGGGGGGGGAGGAGAGGAGCTGTGGCACGCGGCTGGCGTATGCACCATTTTGTTGTGGCTTAGTGGCTTGTAATTCCCCCAAACGTTTTTACGTTTTTTTTGGCTGTTGTCTTTAATTTTTGGAAGGGGTTATTTTTTTGGCAAGCAATCCTCGTAGGGTTTTCTGGGTATGTGGGCTGTTTTTGTGTGCCTGCCTTGTGTGGTTTCTTTGTCTATAAGACTGTCACCACGACATGAAGGATTTTATATATATAGATTATTATTAAATACCTACCTTGTCTTTAAGGTTCTGTCCACAACCCAAGGCAACCAGGAACTGCACTACTTCGAGGTGCCCATTCTCTGCCGCTAAATGGAAGGCAGTCCGGTCCATCTTGAAGGAGAAAAAAGAAGCAGGGAGGGGAGGAAGGAGAAATCATCTTCCTTGATAGCAACCCATTGTACAGCCCACCCGCCACGTTTGCAGGCGATAAGTAAGGGCACAGGACCTTCATGGAAGTGAACAACCATGAATGAAGGGTTTTTTTCCCCATCCTTAATGACATCTCTGCAGGAATCTCAAGGTTCTCTGGCACAAATTTGTGGTTTATTTATTTATTTATTTATTATTTAAAACTTTTCTACCCCGGCCTTCTCACCTCCGAAGAGGGACTCAGACCGGCAGACAGCAAGTATTCAATGCTAACATTTAAAATCTAAAACATCATATATTTACAATAAAATTATCCATTACAAATACAACAAATACATTTAAAAAGCCTTTTCGCCAAAGTAAAATCGAGTCCAACTCAATCCGTATATTCGGTCAGTATCTAGTGGTTAGCGACTTTAGTCGATTCGCGATCTCCTCCTTCATTCTGCGAAGGCCTCATTGCACAGCCACTTCCTAAAAGTCAGGAGGGAGGGGGCAGATCTGATTTCATTTGAGAGGGAATTCCACAGCCGGGGGGCCACCACAGAAAAGGCCCTGTCCCTCGCCCCCACCAGACGCGCCTGCGAAGGTGGTGGGGCCAAGAGCAAGGCCTCTCCAGACGATCTTAACACTTTTGATGGTTCATAGGGGAGAACACGCTTGGACAGGTAAACTGGGCCGGAACCGTATAGGGTTTTGTAGGTCAACACCAGCACTTTGAATTGTGCTCGGAAGCTAATTGGCAGCCAGTGGAGCTAGCGCAACAGGGGAGTTGTGCGCTCCCTGCACCCCGCTCTCGTTAATAATCTGGCTGCTGCACACTGGATTAATTCTTTTGACATTTTAGAACTTTTTTTAAAATTAAAATAATTTTTATTGAGGTTTTTACACTTGTTGGGGAGTGTGGGCCTGCGGGGAGGAAGAGGAGGTGGGGGTGAGGAGGGCATGGGGATCTGGGGAGGGGGACTGGGGGAGGGAAGGAAGGTGGGGGGGGGCGGAGTACAACCAGGGCATGCAAGGGGTCAGGGGGGTGGAAGGCGGGTGACGTGGAGAGAAGCAACCGGGGGAGGTACCGGGGGGGGGGGAAGAAGAGGGGGGGCAGTCTCTAGGAGGGGCGATGACTTTTCTTTTCTAATATTGTCTCTGAGTTTCTGGAAGGGTCTTCTCCTTTCTTGATTGTTATTTGTCTTTGGTCTCCTGCTGGGCCCCTCCTGATCCCGTCTAGTTGAGGGGTTCGCCGCCTGTCAAATCGCTCCCCGGTTCTTTCTCCTAGCTATTAAAAACCTTCAAATTTTTGGTGAGAGAAGCCATGACCATTGTCCGTTCCTTGCCCTTTAATGCCGCTGAATCTGTCCCTTTCGTTTTCCTTGGCCCCCTTCCTAGCCGTTCTCTTTGGGAGCTTCTAGACTTTCATCGTCCACCTCTGGGGTCTCACAGCTCGGAAGGCTATCATGTGTGACCCTCCTTGAAGGGTAAGGGCAACTTGCCTTTAAGATTTTCTTCCTTCTTTGTTGTACTACCCTCATCCAGCTTCTCTTTTTATTGGACTGTACCCCAGTCTTTTTCCCCCTATTTTTGTCTGCATATAGGGTAGGGCTTTTAGGTATTGTAACAACCTGAATCCGGCAAAGACGGAGATCTTGTGGTCGGGCCGCTCGGGTGGTGTAGATGTCCAGCTTCCGACCCTGGACGGTGTGGCGCTATGCCCATCGCCTTCCGTTAAGAGCCTGGGGGTCTATCTGGACTCCCAGCTGACCATGGAGGCCCAGGTCTCTGCGGTCAGCAAGATCGCTTTTTTTCATCTGCGACAGGCAAGGAGGCTGGCCCCCTATCTCTCCCGGAACGATCTGGCCACGGTGATCCAAGCCACAGTCATCTCAAGGCTGGATTACTGCAACGCGCTCTACGTTGGCCTTCCTCTGTCGGTGACCCAGAAGCTCAGGCTAGTGCAGAACACTGCCGCCCGGCTCCTGTCTGGCACGCCAGCTGGCGCCCACATAACACCTGTTTTGCAGGATCTGCACTGGCTGCCAATTAAGCACCGGGTCCCCTTCAAAGTGTTGGTTCTTACCTTTAAGGCCTTGCACGGCCTGGGGCCAGCGTACCTGAGGGACCGTCTCACTCCATATTGCCCTTCGAGATCACTACGGTCCGAGGATGCTAACTTCCTGGAGATACCATCGACAAAGTTGGCACGCCTAACATCCACTCGCCGGAGGGCGTTCTCTGTCATAGCTCCCACGCTGTGGAACGCCCTCCCGGCCGAAACCAGGGCCTTGAGGGACCTGCTCCCGTTTAGATGGGCATGCAAAACCCATCTGTTCAAGCAGGCCTTTGGCGAGTAGGCCCGTGTATCTTTAAGTATGCTATTGCTGAACTGTGTTGTTGTTCCTGCTACCATTGCTATTTTAACTGTTTTTATTGTTTTTATTGTTGTTATTGTTTTGTTTTTACTGTGCCTTTGGCTCTGTGAGCCGCCGCGAGCCCCCGGGAGTCGGCGGCATAGAAGCCTGAATAAATAAATAAATAAACCTCTTGGCTTCTTTCTTCTTCTCCTTTTTGAGGAGCATAGACCTCAGGGTTCTTAGTAGTCAGTCTTGTAGCTTCCAGTGGAGCTTCTACATAGGTTTTAGAATAAAATTCTCTTTCCTCTGACACTACTTGCTGCCTTGTAGCCTCCTCCACTCCTTTCTCCAAACTTTCCTGTGATGCTGTATTTTTTCCCTTATCCTGGAGTACTACTTCTCCACCCTCAGAGATGTTTCTCAGCTCTGGCTTTGTAGGAATCTCTTTTTGTATTGGTTCTACCCTTGCATTTTGGAATTGTTCCTGAAACGCTTTGAATTGTTTTTCTTGTCGGGTCATCACTATTTCAATCTTGTGCTTCTCCTAGTTTTCGTAGTGCTTTGAGGATGTCCTTTAAGGTTACTTCTTCATCTTCTAATCTCCTTCCTTGCATTCTGACTGACTGACTGACTTTATTATTTCTGAGTCGCCCTCCACGTTAGTGCTCCGGGCGACTTACACACAACAAATTCCACAATTAAAATAGAGTATTTAAAACTAGATTAAAATATTCGGTGGTTAAATGCAGGGGCCAGGCTCGGTATTGAGTTCCTGGTTCTGCATTAACCATGGGCTTTCCTAAATAGCCAGGTCTTCAGAGCGGTCAGGAACTGGGGCAGGTCGAGGGAGGCTCTCTGGTCCGGTGGCATCGAGTTCCAAAGAACGGGGCCACAACGCAGAACGATCTCCGTCTCGTGGTCTCCAGGTGGGCCTCTTTCAAGCCTGGTACGTGAAGAAGGTTCTTGTTTGCTGGCCGCGGGGTCCTTGAGTAAGCAGGCATCAACAAGCGGTCTTTTAGGTATGTTGGGCCCCGTCCCCGTAGGACTTTGAAAGCCAAGGTCAAGGTCTTGTGTAAGGCTCTATACTCAACGGGCAGCCAGTGCAGGCGCTGCAGAGATGGTGTAATGTGGCATCTCATCGATGTTCCTGTGAGAAGCCTGGCGGCCGCGTTCTACACAATCTGAAGCCTGCGGGTTAGTGACCGGGGTAGACCTACATACAAAGCGTTACAGTAATCCAGCCTTGATGTAACCGTGGCATGGATTACTGTAGCTAGCGCTTCCGTCGGAAGATAGGGCGCCAAATTCTCTCCTGTTCTTTTGCTCCTGTGTTCAAATCCTTTAGTGCTGACATGCTCTATTTCCCTGACCCCTGCTTAGCTATTGTAGATGGGACTTTCCCCTTTTTCGACATTTTAGAACTTTTGAAATATTGGAAAAGTGGCAGATTTGCAGGGAAGCAATTTGGCCTAAGAGGTGTTCTTCTCCAGGAGAGGATGGAAGAAGAATGGTGATGTATGCATGGTGATGAATGAATGTTTATATGTGTGGGATTGCTGAGTAAAAATGTAATTTCCATTTGTTTGTTATTCAAGGTAACTGTAATTTGTAATTTGCGGCCCGCTCACGGTACTGTTTTTACGTATGATTTTAATGTAATTGTATTCTGAGTCAACAGAAAAGATAGAAAGTAGTCAAGAGGTAGGACATGGTAGGCCTTCTACAAATTCTCATAAACAGCCAAAGTTGAAAGGGCACCAGAGCAATAAATATAAATGTCTGTACACAAACGCTAGAAGCCTTCGAACAAAAATAGGGGAGTTGGAATGTTTGGCAAAAGAAAAAAATATTGATATTATTGGCATAACAGAAACCTGGTGGACAGAGGAAAACAATTGGGACACAAAAATTCCAGGTTATAAACTGTACAGGAAAGACAGGAGAGGGAAAAACGGTGGCGGTGTGGCCTTGTACATAAATGAAGAGCTAGAATCTCATGAATTAGAATTTCAAGAAAATTCAAACTCACCTACAGAAACATTGTGGGTAAAAATCCCAGGACAAAAAACTAATCTAGCATTAGGGATCTGCTATCGCCCTCCCAACCAAACTCCAGAGGCAGACTGCTATCTGGAAAATGAAATTAAACAGGCCTCAAAAAAGCAATAAATTAGTCATAATGGGGGACTTCAACTATCCCCGAACAGATTGGCTAAATTCTTGTTCTACGCATGAAAGAGAGACAAGGTTCCTCGACATGCTAGCTGATTATTCCCTTGAGCAGATGGTCATGGAACCAACCAGGGGAAAGGGATCCTGGACTTGGTGCTAACAAATGAACAAGATCTCGTTCAAGATGTCCTTGTAACTGAGCCCATAGGTACCAGTGACCACAACACAATAACCTTCAACTTAAGTTTGGATAGCAAACTGTCAGTGAAAACTAACACAGAGACCTTAAATTTTCACAAAGGGAATTTCACCAAAATGAGAAAAATAGTAAAGAACAAACTAAAAGGAACAGTAACAAAAATCAAATCCCTCCAAAATGCTTGGAAACTGTTTAAAAATACTATAAAACAAGCCGAACTAAAATGCATTCCTAAAATCAGAAACAGGCCGTGAAAGTCCAAGAGGACATCTGTATGGCTTACAAATGAAGTAAAAGATGTGATTGGAAAGAAGAAAAACTCATTTAAGAAATGGAAGGCTCTTCCTACTGAGGAGAACAGAAAGGAACACAAGCTCTGGCAAACTAAATGCAAAGCAACCGTCAGGAAAGCCAAGAGAGATTTTGAGGCACATATAGCTAAGAACATTAAAAAAAAATAGCAAACACTTCTTTAAGTACATCAGAAGCAGGAACCCAACTAGAAAAGCAGTTGGGCCACTTGACGAAAATGCTAAGAAAGGGACAATAAGTGAAGACAAGGAGATTGCTGAGCGGCTAACGACTTCTTTGCCTCCGTTTTCACACAGGAGGACAGACAACATATGCCTGCAGCTGAGTCAGTTTTTCAGGAGGGAATTAAATGAATTAAACCAGATAGAGATAAACAAGGAAGATGTTCTCACATGCCTTACTAAACTAAATGTCAACAAATCACCAGGGCCAGATGGCATCCACCCCAGAGTTCTTAAGGAACTCAAGTGTGAAATTGCTGAAATTCTAGCCAAAATATATAACCTTTCTCTAAGATCAGGCACTGTACCGAGAGGACTGGAGGGAGGCAAATGTAACTCCGATCTTCAAGAAAGGATCCAGGGGTGATCCAGGAAATTATAGGCCAGTTAGTCTAACCTCAGTTCCAGGCAAAGTGATGGAAACCATTATTAAAGAAAAATTACTAAGCACATATAAGAACAGGCATTGCTGAAGGAAAATCAACATGGTTTCTGCAAAGGCAAATCATGTCTTACTAACTTGATAGAATTCTTTGAGGGTGTAAATAAACACATAGATAAAGGGGACCCAGTCGATATTGTTTACCTTGACTTTCAAAAGGCTTTTGACAAAGTCCCTCACCAAAGGCTCCTAAATAAGCTCTTTAGCCATGGAATCAGGGGACAGGTCTTGTCCTGGATTGGAACCTGGCTAAACTGTAGGGAAACAAAGGGTGGTAATAAATGGACACTTCTCTGGGTGGAAAGAGGTGAGAAGTGGCGTACCCCAAGGTTCAGTTTTAGGACCGTTACTTTTTAATTTATTCATAAACGATCTGGATGTAGGAGTGAATTCTGAGGTAGCAAAGTTTGCAGATGACACTAAACTGTTCAGGGTAGTTAAAAATGAAACTGACTGTAAAGAGCTCCAGAAAGATCTCTCGAAATTGAGTGAATGGGCAACAAAGTGGCAAATGCATTTTAACCTAAACAAGTGTAAAGTCATGCACATCGGGGCAAAGAACCCCAAATACACTTATCAACTGATGGGATCAAAGCTTTCTGAGACAAACCAGGAAAGGGATCTTGGGGTTTTGGTGGACAGCTCAATGAAGATGTCAACCCAGTGCGCTGCAGCAGTGAAAAAAGCAAATTCTATGCTTGGCATGATCAGGAAGGGAATCGAAAATAGGTCGGCAAATGTTGTATTGCCTCTCTACAAATCTATGGTGAGGCCACATCTGGAGTACTGTGTACAATTCTGGTCACCGCACCTCAAAAAGGATATAACGGAACTGGAAAAGGTACAAAGAAGGGCAACAAATATGATCCAAGGGATGGAGCAGCTCCCTTATGAAATCAGGTTGCAACGCCTTGGTCTTTTCAGCCTTGAAAGACGGCGTTTAAGAGGTGACTTGATCGAAGTGTATAAAATCATGCATGGGATAGAAAAGGTGAACAAAGAAAAAATATTTTCTCTGTCACACAACACTAGGACTAGGGGGCACTCCCTAAAGCTCCAAGGTAGGAAAGTTAGGACTAATAAAGGGAATATTTCTTCACCCAGAGGGTCATTGGGTTATGGAACTCACTTCCAGAGGAGGTTGTGACAGCTGTCAGCCTGGACAGCTTCAAGGCAGGATTAGACAGATTCATGGAGACCAAGGGAATCAGTAGCTACTGAAATGGACATCCAAGTGCCACCTCTGTGTTGATGGAGGCAGGCAGGATTTTCCCCGGGTACTGGTTGTGGGGGGGCGGGAGCAGGTGAGGGTTTTGCCCTCCTTTCTGCTAGAGATCCCCGTGTACAACTAGTGGGCCACTGTGTGACACAGAATGCTGGACTAGATGGGCTGAGGCCCGATTCAGCATGGCTCTTCTTATGTTCTTATGTTCTTATTGGTTGTTGTATTCTTATAGTTTATGTTTTTGTAATTGATTTTGTGATTGTTTTTTTGTTTTGCTTTCATCTATTGTATTGCATTGCCGGACTTGGCACTCACGTAAGCCACTCCGAATCCCCCAAGAGTCCAAAGCACAGATTGGAAAGGGGGTCTCTTGGGACTATTTGCAGATACTATAATAGTGTAATAATATAATGATAATATAATATAATAATACAATGATAATGATGATTGCAGAGCTCTTTGGGCTGGAAGTCAGTCTGAAGGAAACGGAAGTCCTCTACCAGCCCGCGCCACAGGAAGAACACCATCATCCTCACAGCAGCATAGGCAAATCTGTGCTTAAGTCCATTCAGCAGTTCACCTACCTGGGAAGCATCACCTCTTCAGATGCCAAGATTGATCAAGAGATAGATCACAGATTAGCAAAGGCATAGAGTGCATTCGGAGGCTTCACAAAAGAGTCTGGAGCAACAAGCACCTGAGGCAAAGCACCAAAATCAGTGTGTACAGAGCTATCATACTGTCTATTCTCCTATATGGGTCTGAAACATGGGTCACCTATCGCCAACACCTACGACTCCTCGAACGCTTTCATCAGCGCTGTCTTCGCACAATCCTAAATATACACTGGACTGACTATGTGACGAATGTTGCTGTCCTTGAGCAAGCAGGGATCACCAGCATTGAGGCCATGCTATTGAGAACACAGCTGCGCTGGGCAGGGCACGTCTCTAGGATGGAGGACCACCGCCTCCCAAAGATACTACTCTATGGTGAACTCGCCACGGGTCAGCGCAAGAGAGGCCCCCCCAAAAGAGATATAAGGACTCCCTGAAACAACATCTCAGGCTGGGCCAGATTGATCACCAACAATGGTCCACCCTGGCCTCACATCGGGAGGCATGGAGACGCACTATCCACAATGCTGTGGCCTCTTTCGAGAAGACACGCCGAATGGGTCTCGAAGAGAAACGACAACACAGAAAGAACCCTAACTTGGAAACAACATCACCCAAGGAGACTTTCTGCTGTGCTTTCTGCAACCGAACTTGCCTATCTCAGATCAGCCTTTTTAGTCATCAACACGCTTGCAAAAAATGTGGGATGAGTCCTTCCTAAGAATCTTCGTTCGCGAAGTAATGCCAAGAGAGATAATGATAATATAATAATATAACAATAAAAGTCACCTCTCCAAGTCTTACACACCTTGTCTTTCTTATCCAGCCGCACATCCTCTAGATCTTCCATGATGAACTCAATCACCTTCAGGTGTCCTCTTTGGGCAGCGCAATGCAGCAAGTGGCGTCCATTCTGAAAGGCAAAAGGACAGCATTCAGCTTTTGTGAGTTGTATTTCGGCAAAGCTCCAGTCCTTTGAGACAGGAATGGTCGAAGAACTAGTGAAAACTACAACTCCCACGAATCCATATCTTTGAGCTGTGGCAGTTGAAGAGGTGTCCAACTGCCTTGTACAGTGTAGTTGAAATCCATAGACATTCCAGAACTGCTGGGACCTGATGTAACTTTGGATGAATGTAGCTGCTCTTTTCCCTGCGAACGATGAGAACTTCTCTTTTGGGCATCATCCGAATAAACTTTCACAAAACCTTCCTGGAAGAAATCCCTTCCCTCCATACTTACAACCATGGGATGTCTTATTACTTTCAAATTATTCATTACAAAAGGGAAAATCCAGGCAGGGATGCATGTTGGATCATGTAAGAAATCAGCTAATGTGTGTGTGTGTCAACTAGGCCTGGGCAATCATGGTTCTAAATGGTTCTAACGTACTTGCAAAACTAAAGTTCTGGCGGTGAACTCTAGGTGGCGCTGGTGCTTTGCTTCTACAGTGTTGCTAAAGTTCTGGTGGTGAACACTAGGTGGCGCTGGTGCTTTGCTTCTACAGTGTTGTTAAAGTTCTGGTGGTGAACACTAGGTGGCGATGATGCTTTGCTTCTACAGTGTTGCTAAAGTTCTGGTGGTGAACACTAGGTGGCGCTGGTGCTTTGGTTCTAGAATCTTGATTAAGTTCTGGTGGTGAACACTAGGTGGCGCTGGTGCTTTGCTTCTACAGTGTTGCAAAAGTTCTGGTGGTGAACACTAGGTGGCGATGGTGCTTTGCTTCTACAGTGTTGCTAAAGTTCTGGTGGTGAACACTAGGTGGCGCTGGTGCTTTGCTTCTATAGTGTTGCTAAAGTTCTGGTGGTGAAAACTAGGTGGTGCTGGTGCTTTGCTTCTACAGTGTTGCTAAAGTTCTGGTGGTGAACACTAGGTGGCTCTGGTGCTTTGCTTCTATAGTGTTGCAAAAGTTCTGGTGGTGAACACTAGGTGGCGCTGGTGCTTTGCTTCTATAGTGTTGCAAAAGTTCTGGTGGTGAACACTAGGTGGCGCTGGTGCTTTGCTTCTACAGTGTTGCTAAAGTTCTGGTGGTGAACACTAGGTGGCGCTGGTGCTTTGCTTCTGCAGTGTTGCTAAAGTTCTGGTGCTGAACACTAGGTGGCGCTGGTGCTTTGCTTCTACAGTGTTGCTAAAGTTCCGGTGGTGAACACTAGGTGGCGCTGGTGCTTTGCTTCTACAGTGTTGCTAAAGTTCGGGTGGTGAACACTAGGTGGCGCTGGTGCTTTGCTTCTACAGTGTTGCAAAAGTTCTGGTGGTGAACACTAGGTGGCGCTGGTGCTTTGCTTCTACAGTGTTGCTAAAGTTCCAGTGGTGAAAACTAGGTGGCGCTGGTGCTTTGCTTCTACAGTGTTGCAAACGTTCTGGTGGTGAACACTAGGTGGCGCTGGTGCTTTGCTTCTACAGTGTTGCTAAAGTTCTGGTGGTGAACACTAGGTGGCGCTGGTGCTTTGATTCTACAGTGTTGCTAAAGTTCTGGTGGTGAACATTTCAGAACTCTAACAAAACTTTCAAAACTTCATTATTATTTCATTATTGGAGTTTTTTAAAGACTGAACCAATTAGGAACTGCCATTTATAACGAAATTTTGTAAGTTTTTTTTACAGTTCTGAAATGTTCACCACCAGGACTTTAGCATCACTGTAGAACAGGGGTGCCCAGGAAGTTGATCACAATCAACTCGTCGATCGCGAGACCAAATGAGGTAGATCGCAGCCGGATGGGGTGCTTCTGCCCTGCGCGCACGCTCCTGCCGCTGCCTTCTGCGCGCACGGCCCTTCTTCCACCCATGGGGCTTTACGGGAAGGAGGGAGCGCGAGGCCGGGACTCCGGAGGCCCAGCCTTGCGCCCCACCCCGCCTCTCTCTCATCCGGAAGCATCCGTGCAGCCTCTGCTGTCAGCAAGAGAGGCAAAGCGGAGCATGAGGTGGGGCCTCCGTAGGACCCGCCTCACGCTCCTTCCGGAGGCCCTGCCTCGCGCTCCCTCCAGAGGCCCCGCCTCGTGCTCCCTCCTTCCCGCAATGCCCCGCGGGCAGAAGGCGGCGGGAGTGTGCGCGCGGTGATGGGAACACGTGTGGCGGGGGCAGGTAGATCTTTTCGACTTGGTTGCTTTAAAAGTAGCTCGAACTCTAAAAAAGTGTGGGCACCCCTGCTGTAGAAGGACAGCACCAGCGCCACCTAGTGTTCAACACCAGAACTTCAGTTTTGTAAGTACTTTACAACCATTTGGAAGCATGATTGCCCAGGCCTATTGTCAACTGTAAAACAAGATGCATGAAGCTGATTGGCTGGGCAATGCCTGGGGAGCTGACTGAGCCTGGAACTTTTGGATACTGTTACATTTTCCAGGCTTGAGCTATGCAGGTGCTCAGAGAGAAGCAGACAGAGAGATAATGTGGAGTGTACTCTTGCTTCATGAGCTGCTGACGGAAGATTCTCCACATGGACAAAGAGAAGCAATTTGAAATCTCTCATCAAAGGACATTATGTCAGTCAATGAAACTGATCACATGATTGTAAATATGTTGTTCTGAATTGCAAAGAGTAAATGACATGTTCTTCATTTTTTCATTTGCATAGCCCAGGGCTGTCCAACTTCTACCAGCCCAGGGGCCTGAATTCCAGTCACTGATGACCTGGGGGGCCGTAGGGTCTGCCCCCACCCCAGCTCCGCCCCACCCCAGCTCCACCCTCTTCCCACCCCCGGCTCCGCCCTCTCCCCTTATTTTAATTTAATATTAAATATATTTAATTCCATCCTCCCCTCTCCCCTTATTTTTATTTAATATTAAACATATTTAATTCCATCCTCCCCTCCCCCTTATTTTTATTTAATATTAAATATATTTAATTCCATCCTCCCCTCTCCCCTTATTTTTATTTAATATTAAACATATTTAATTCCATCCTCCCCTCTCCCCTTATTTTTATTTAATATTAAATATATTTAATTCCATCCTCCCCTCTCCCCTTATTTTAATTTAATATTAAACATATTTAATTCCATCCTCCCCTCCCCCTTATTTTAATTTAATATTAAATACATTTAATTCCATCCTCCCCTTATTTTAATGTATCCCATCTCCCCTTATTTCAACTTTAAATATATTTAATTTTATATTTAATACATGAGGGGAGATGGGGGGAGGGAATGAGGAGCCCCCTGAGGAGCCCCCTGCTTCGGCCTACCTTTTCCAAACGCGCAGGATCCAGGAGTACCCGGACGACGAGAAAGGCGACGACCGACTGAGTCGAAGAAGGTCCTAATCGCGTCTGTGGGCCTCAGCGATCCAGTAGTAGAGTAGCCGAAGAGTATCGCGAGAATACGCAATCCACACGGGATTTCGCTGTCAACGCCGGCGTGATCTCGCGTGGACAGCGAAATCCCGTGTGGATTGCGTATTCTCGCGATACTTGCTCCGAACCCGGAAGTAGGTATTTCTTTAATTTTTATTATTTATTTTATTTTTCAATTTTAATTTTTTATTAAAAAGCTTAGGGGGGGCGTAGGGAAGGGGCTGGGGGGCCATATACGGGCCCCGGGCCGCCAGTTGGACAGCCCTGGCATAGCCTATTTTCTTTCCTTTCGTCACAGTGCATTCTCGATGGCTGATGCTTCAGGCACATAACACTATGTAACATGATTCCGGTTCCTGGGTTATAAATGCCATTTCCTAATGGGTTCTATCACAGAAACAGGGGGAAAGTTTATTAAACTGCAAACACTTTTGTTTTCGCGGACATCCTGCAGAACATTGTGCACTAGTTTTCCAATGAAGATCTCATAAGAGTCTCAACCATTTCAAGATAGTTTGTGGCAGCCACAAAAACAAAGTTACTAGAGTGGAACAACTATTTTCAAAGTAAGTATCACACAATTAAACAGGAAATGACACTTTCAAAGCAGGAACAGATTATATTTTCAAATTTTTGTTACATAGTGTCACGCAAGGCTCGCCCCTTGAGCAAACACTGCCTGGCTGCATAGCAGGAGATCGCGCTTCCTGCTCTGTAACGCCCCCATGCCATTCAGAAGCCATTTCCGCATGCCTTCGACGCGTTTCCAAGCCCATGCCAAAGAACAACACATACGCGTTAGGTTTCAAAGGGCG
Organism: Anolis apletophallus; assembly: GCA_030556195.1. Classification (NCBI taxonomy): domain Eukaryota; kingdom Metazoa; phylum Chordata; class Lepidosauria; order Squamata; family Anolidae; genus Anolis; species Anolis apletophallus. The sequence goes on along the minus strand of JARBWK010000220.1, from coordinate 24,493 downwards.
ACATCCCGCGCTCAATCCAACTGAACGCACGGACAAGTGCGCGCATGCATCCAGCAATACATGTCTGTGTGCAAGCTTGTGGAAAACTGCCGCACCTTGTTTGCACAGTTGGTTTTGGCACCAGCGTTGACCAGGATCTGAAGGATGCGCAGGTGGCCGAACCAAGCCGACAAGAGGAGGGCGTTCATCCCAAACTGGGCGGCCAGAGAAAGAGAGAGGGAAGAACGGTCATGTCAGTTCTGGAATAAAATGGCAATGGATGTGCAGCCTTGTTGTCTAGTTTTTAAGGCAAGGAGGTCAGAGGCCATTTCTTCCTTGCACCCCATTTGCAGGACACACTAGTACAGTCTTTCTCAACCAGTGTGCCGTGGCACACTAGTGTGCCGTGATGGACCTCCTGCTGTGCCGTGAGAAAAGCTCTCTGCCCCCCTTCCTCCCCCCCTCCTGCCGAACTCCTGCTGCTTGGGGGAGGAGGAAGGGCCGGGCAGTGGCGAAGAAAAAGAAGAAGGGACCGGGACGCCGCCTCCTTCGGCCGTTTCCCCAGCCAGCCTCCAATCCGCCATGACTCCCGCCATGACTCTCGCCCCTCGCTCGCTGAAGCCGCGTGGAGGAGGAGCCCCGCACACTGAAGCCCGTCCACCGCTCATGCTCCTCCTCTGTAGGAGAGCTGAAGCTGGAGGGAGGGGGCAGGGCATGGCGCGGCCTGTAGGAGAGCTGAAGCTGGGGGAAGGGGGCGGGGCATGGCTCTGCCCCCTCCCGGCTTCGCACTCCCAGCAGCTCCTCCAGCCTTGAGGGGACAGTGCCAAGGCAGCATTGTGCTGGCTCTGGCACCACTGGCTTGGCGCTGCCCTCAAGGCTGGAGCAGCTGCTGGGAGTGCCGAAGCCGGGGTAGGCGGGGCATGGTGCAGCCTGGCTCCGCCTCCCGGCTTCGGCACTCCCAGCAGCTGTTCCCAGCAGGCCACCAATCCCCAGCTGTTCTTTACTGTGTTAGAGTGTCATTTTGTGTCATTTTGGTTGGTGGTGTACCCCCGGATTTTTTAAATGTTAAAAGTGTGCCGCGGCTCAAAAAAGGTTGGGAAACACTGCACTAGTATGTTCCAGCATGCTCAAAACTGGTGCAGTGTCGATCAATTTGGGCACATTTCTGTGCTTATAATATAATATATTGTATATATATTGATATTGATAATATTATAATGTAATACAATATAATACTACTACTAATATTAATAATATGATATTGTATTTATATATTTATATTACATGTAATATTACTAATAATGTTACAGTATAATGTTATAGTACAATGCAATACAGACCTGGGCAACCTGCGCCCGCAGGCCAGATGTGGCCCGCCAGCTGATTCTGTCCAGCCCGGGGAGAAGGGCGTCGGGGGCGGGGCCAAGAGGAAGGGGTGCCGCCGCCGCCATCCCATTGCAGGCTGTGGGGGCTGCATCGGCAGACAGCCCGCTGCTCCAGAGAACACTCGGAGGAGCGGTGGCTTTAGGCCTGCCATCCCGGGAGCGATCCGGTTTCGCGGCGGGAGCAGTCGACCTTGCGGCGGCTGATCGCCCTGGTGACCTGGAAGACTTGATCGCCTTTCGAGTCACCAGGGTGATCAGCCGCCGCAGGTCGCCGACTGCTCCCGCTGCAGGCCTGGATCGCCTCCCGGGATGGCAGGCACTCCAAAGCTGGGATGGCAGGCACTCCATGGCAGGGTGATCAGCTGGGGAATGGCTGGGGGCGAGAGCGGGAGGAGGCCTGCAGCCTCCGATCATCTGCTGCTCTGCTCTGCTGCGGCGGCGGCTGGGTCCGCTTTGTCATCCTCTGGGCAGGGTCTATTGGGCCATTCCATCTTGGGATCCTTCCTCTCTTGAGGATGTCAGACTCTATCTTGGCTCGCACCTTGTCTTCTTGAATTTCATTTCATTTTATTTTAGTGGTTTTTATTATTATTTTATAATATTTTTATAATATAATAATAAAATAAATATAAAGTTATATTATATTATAATTTCAATATATTATAATGTCTATATATACATAGTATAATATAATAATTATGATATTAATACTAATAATATATAAATACTTCTTGATATATTAATATGTTAATATTAATGATGTGTAATATATAGTAAATATAGTAAATATAGTAAATATAGTAAATAAATAAATAATGTAGATTAGAATGTAGTTTAGCCTTTAGGTGCGGCCCTGCATAATATTTTTGGGCTCTCGTGTGGCCCCTTGGAAAAAAATAATTGCCCACCCCTGCACTACCATCTCACCGAAGGGACTCAGGGCGGATTACACATGGCACAAAGTGCCAAAAACAGGCCACAAAATAAAACACAATCTAAAATACAGTTGAATAAAACATATAGGCAGATTAAACAACAACTTAAATTAAAACAGCGCTCATCATCCAATGGTGGTAAGCCACCGTAAGCGTGGCCATGCTGTCAACCATCAGAGAGGGAATGGGATATGAAAAACGGGGAGCCGTTATCGCTGAATAAATAAACAAACAAGTATACAAATAATTTGGCGCTAGCACTTCTCACTCCCCGATACCAAACGATGGGTTTTGTACTTGTTTCTCTTGCAGACCCCGCCGCAGCTTACGTTATCCACGTCATTGACGGAGGCGTCGTGATCCAAGAGAAGGCGCACTGCCTGTTCGTGCCCTGCTCCGGCGGCCCAATGGAGCGCAGTCCTGTCTATCTGGAAAGGAAGGGAGAAGTTAAGCATCGGAAGGAGATGGGACAGCAGGGCCGCTACAAACATCCAAGGGCCAGCCTCTCTCTTATCAGTTGGCAAATCAACGCCTTTTGACGTTTCACTGATGAAAATCGGAATTGATCTGGGCAACCAACCTGGGAGGGTGGTCGGTAGGCCTGGTCGATCCATAAACAAATTGTTCAAAACTCGTTTTGGATGTAGGGGGCACTGGCGCTTCGAATTTGGGAAGTCTGACTTGGCCACGGTAGACCATGCTCTGGTTACCTGTCGAATAGACTACTGCAATGCTCTCTACGTGGGGTTGCCTCTGAAGACTGTTCGGAAACTGCCATTAGTCCAACTCTCGGCAGCCAGGTTACTAACAGGAGCAGGATACGGGGAGCATACAACTCCCTTTTTGCAACAGTTCCACTGGCTGCCAATTAGTTTCCGAGCACAATTCAAAGTGCTGGTTTTAACCTACAAAACCCTATACCAGGGCTGCCCAGGAAGTCGATCGCGATCGACCAGTCGATCCCGGGACTGAAGGAGGTCGATCCCAGCTGGCACTCCCAGCAGCTTCTCCAGGCTTGAGAGTGGCAATGCCAAGCCAGTGGTGGCATAGCTAGCACAAGGCTGGCTTGGCATTGCCACTCTCAAGCCTGGAGAAACTGCTGGGAGCTCCAAAGCCAGAGGGGAGGGGGCGGGGCTTGGCACGGCCAAGCCTCGCCCCCTCCCCCGGCTTCGGCATTCCCAGCATCTTCTCTAGGCTTGACGATGGCAGTGCCAAGCCAGTGGTGACATAGCTAGCACAAGGCTGGCTTGGCACTGCCATCCTCAAGCCTAGAGAAGCTGCTGGTAAAGTGGAAGCCAGAGGGGGCGGAGCCAGGCCGCGCCAAAAGTTACCCCCGCCCCTCCCCTCTCCAGCCTTGAGGAGGTAGGTAGATCTTTCTGACTTGGTTTTATTATAAGTAGCTCGCATGCTGAAAAAGTGTGGGCACCCCTATACGGTTCTGGCCCAGTTTACTTCTCCGAACGAATTCTCCCCTATGAACCATCAAGGACATTAAGATCCTCCGGAGAGGCCCTGCTCTCGATCCCGCCATCTTCGCAAGCGCCTGTTGGTGACGAGAGACAGGGCCTTCTCTGTGTGGCCCCTCGGCTGCGGAACTCCCTCCCAAGCGATGTTAGATCTGCCCCCTCCCTGTTGTCCTTCCGGAGGCGGGTGAAGACTTGGATGTGGAACGAGGCCTTCCCAAAATAAGCTGAGATTGATTTCAATCTGAAATGGGTGACTACTTTTATAGACCGAATTGAATGTGGTTTTTAATGGCAATGTGGTTTTTATGTATTTCTGTTTTTATATATTTTAATATGCTGTTTTAAGATGTTTTAAATTTGTATGGCATTGAATTTTGCTGTAAGCCGGTCTGAGTCCCTCCTTAGAGGTGAGAAGGTCGGGGTACACAAATTTTAAATAAATAAATAAATAATAAAATTTGATTGACTTCCGCCAAATTTCTGGGGGAAATTCAAAATTTATTCGGAAAAATTCTGAAACTTTTGAATGGTTTCGTTAATGGCGTCCACGCATATTTGACTCAGTTTGGAATGAGGATTTCTTCCCTCCGCCGAAATCGGCTTGCAAATCGGCCGCGAGAAGGACGTGGGGGAGAGCGGTGTTAACCCACTTTGCAGCTGGATTTCTTCCATCCCGCATCAGACTGATGTGGGATGGAAGAAATCCGGTTGCAAAGTGTACCTATGGTACAACAAAAAGTCAGTGGGGAAAAAATTCAGCCACCATATAATCCGAGCCTCCCTTATAAAAACTTGGGAGAAGTATAAACTAAGAACCTATAGGAAGACCCCCATGTGGGCATCCCCAGTAGAGGCCCCCCACAAGAAGGAACTGGCAGCTGAAACGTGGCTTACATACAAACAAATATTAAGAAAGACAGACAAATTTGAATGGGAGATAAAAACAATAGAGGAATTGAGGCAAATAAACCCAAAAACATTCTGGTTTAAGTACCATCAAATACACCAAATATACCAAAAAGACTGGGTGCTAGGTTTCTCGGAGAGGAAAGATTATTGGGACCGAATAATAGAAAAACAGGGGGAAAAACATTAGTTTAATTTACAAGCAGTTATTGAATTGGGCTACAGAGGAGGAGCTGGTGAAGGAATAAAATGGGCAAAGGATCTAAAGCAGGGCTGCCCAACTGGCAGCCCGAGGGCCGTACACGACCCCCCAGCCTGTTGGACACGGCCCCTGCTATGCCCCCCTCCTCCCTGCACCGCCCCTCCACCCCTCTCTCCGCGCCTCCGATGCAAACCGGATCGCATCGGCGCCGGTGAGAGAGGGACAAGGGTGGTACAAGGAGGAGGAAGAGAGCTAGCTCCTCCTCCCTGCACCGCCCTCTTCGTCCCTCTCTCGCTGGCGCCGATGCCTTGCAAGGGAGGGGGTCCCCCGCGCGCCTCCCTCCCTTGCAAGGCATCGCGGCAGCGGCTGAAGCCGGCGCCGGCTTCCGCGGCTGCCGCGATGCTTTGCAAGGGAGGGGGGTCCCCCGGCGGCGCCTCCCTCCCTTGCAAGGCATCGCGGCAGCGGCTGAAGCCGGCGCCGGCTTCCGCGGCTGCCGCGATGCCTTGCAAGGGAGGGGGCCCCGCGGTGCCTCCCTCCCTTGCAAGGCATCGCGCAGCGGCTGAAGCCGGCGCCGGCTTCGCGCTGCTGCGATGCCTTGCAAGGAGGGGGATTGCATCGGCGCCGGTGAGAGAGGGACAAGGGGTGGTACAAGGAGGAGGAAGAGAGCTAGCTCCTCCTCCCTGCACCGCCCTCTTCTTCCCTCTCTCGCTGGCGCCGATGCCTTGCAAGGGAGGGGGGTCCCCCGCGGCGCCTCCCTCCCTTGCAAGGCATTGCGGCAGCGGCTGAAGCCGGCGCCGGCTTCCGCGGCTGCCGCGATGCCTTGCAAGGGAGGGGGATCGCATCGGCGCTGGTGAGAGAGGGACAAGGGGTGGTACAAGGAGGAGGAAGAGAGCTAGCTCCTCCTCCCTGCACCGCCCTCTTCTTCCCTCTCTCGCCGGCGCCGATGCCTTGCAAGGGAGGGGGGTCCCCCGGCGGCGCCTCTCTCCCTTCCAAGGCATCCCGGCAGCAGCTGAAGCCGGCGAAACCGCCAGCTTCATCTGCGGCCAGGATGCCTTGGAAGGGAGGGGGGTGCCCTGTGGCTCCTCCCTCTCTCCCAAAGCATCCCGGCAGCCGGGGGCGTGGCCGGGGGCGTGGCCGGGGCCGGGCGGCCCCCCAGGTCATCAGTGACCTGGAATCCGGCCCTTGGCCGGTTAGAAGTTGGACAGCACTGATCTAAAGCATACAATACATCTACGACAGTGGGAAGAAGTCTGGGGAAAAAAATTAAAGTACACTGCCACAACAGATGTTAGAGAAAATTGGTTGAAACTACAATAGAGATGGCACTTATGCCCAGATAAACTATCCAGATTCAATAAAAGCATTTCGAACAAGTGTTGGAAATGCAATAAGGAACCTGGAACATTCTTACATCAATGGTGGGAGTGCAAAAAAATCAAAAGGTTTTGGCAGCCAATACACAGGAAAACACAAAAAATTATCAAAGCAAAATATAAATTAGACCCGCAAATATACCTACTTGGTTTCACAGTACCCAGCTTAAATAAAAACCAGGATAGTATGCTTTTTCTACTAAACACAGGTGCTCGACAACTACTGGGGAGAAAATGGAAGCAGAAGGACATCCCAAACACGCTATGGAAATCCATGGACATGATACAAATGGACATACTATCCCAGAAACTACACGAGAGGAAGGAAAAAACGGACTGGTCCAGCTTTAGGGAATACATGCAGAATAAAGGAATACGTTTCCTAATAAATATAAATGAAGTATAACTGTAATTATAGATACACAACTTATTGCGCAACATAATTTCGATGGAGATACGGAACTTTATAGGGGATCCTATAACCAACGAATGTAAGAAAACCTCAAGAGGATATTGGGAAGCCTTTTTATATGTAACAATGTATCCCCCCCCTCACCCACCCCCTCATGTATCCCCTCCATTTGCCCCCACCCCACCCCCCCCAACCTTCCCCCATCTCCACCTCCCTTACCCCACCTTCACGTCGTGGGCGGATATTCTATCCTCTGTCAATGCACAAAATTTCAATAAAGACATTATAAAAAAGAAAAAGGATGGGGGGGGGGGGAAGAGCCCTGTTAACCCACTTTGCAAGCCGATTTCGGGGGAGGGAAGAAATCCGCATCCAAACTGGGTTAAATATGCATGTTCTCCATTAACGAAGCCATTCCAAAGTTTTGGAATTTTTCCGAATAAATTTTGGATTTCCCCCAGAAATTTGCGGAAGTCAATTAAATTCGAAGCACCAGTGCGCCCTACAGCCAAAGCCAGTGCCCCCTACATTTCTTGCAAGCGTCCCCATTCAGAAGTGGAAGGCAGACCTGGGCTTCCCCTCCACCTCTAAACGGGGCCGTCCTCTCACGGGAGAGAAGGACATGGGGGAGAGCGATGTTAACTCAGTTTCCCGGCGGATTTCTTCCATCCTGCATCAGACTGATTTGGGATGGAAGAAATCTGCTTGGAAACGGAGTCAACATGACTCAGCATGTCCCTCTCTCCCGCAAACTAGGGCGAGAGCGCACACAACACGGAAGGGAAGGCCAGGGAAAAACCCGCCAATTTCTTTCCGAATATGGCAGCGGTGGCTTCGAAATGGGACATTCACTTTCTGGTTGCTTACATAACTTCAAAACCACTTCAGAAGTCAATTAATTCCGAATTTATACCATCCTTTAGCAATGTTGTTTCTTCTGAGAGGCTTGAAGCCAAACTACTTAATTTCAGCCTGTCCAGGCACCCATGACATCATGCCGAACACACCTGGACTTCAAGAACTTCCCATGGCTTCTGTGAGAATATTTAACTTGTCTGTGTCTTACTCCCTCCATCCTCAGGCCTAATCTAGTTTCTTGGGGAAATTCCCCATCCGCCCAAAGACTTTCACGTTCCCCCATTGGCTGGGAACCACCAGCATCGGAATTCAAAACATCCACTGCCTCGACCTCAACTGCCTGCAATTCTCTCTGATCTGAGGCCTGCAATTCACACACAGACTCCTCATTTTGAAATCCAAAATCCCCCTCATCCTCTGAAAAAAAACTCAGGTGCTTGCTGTGCTACAACACGTGTCTCCGCCTGGCAGGATATGAACCCCATTTCTCACCCGGGATCTATATGATTTTGAGCTTGGCACCACTTCGACTGCCATATCTCAAGATTATGGAATCCCAGAGATGTCTATAGTCTGCTAAAGGATGCTGGTGCCTCCTCAAATCTACAAACCCCATTATTCCATCACATTAAGCCAGTGTTTCCCAACCAGTGTGCCGGGGCACACTAGTGTGCCGTGAGCGATCATCAGGTGTGCCATGGAAAATTGGAACCTCCAGGAGGGGAGGGGGGAGAGTCTAGTGTGTTGAAGTATAAAAACCCTAAGAAACCTACCTCAATAAAGGCCCCCTTCCCACCCGTTCTCTACTTGGTCTCTCCCCCTCCCTTTCCCCAAGTTGAGACCTCCTCTTGCCTCCTGGGGGTTCTGTGTAGGAAGTTTGGCCCAGTTCTATCATTGGTGGGGTTCAGAATGCTCTTTGATTGTAGGGGAACTATAAATCCCAGCAACTACAACTCCCAAATGTCAAGGTCCATTTCCCCTGAACTCCATCTGCGTTCATATTTGGGCATATTGAGTATTCATGCCAAGTTTGGTCCTGATCCAACATTGTTTGAGTCCACAATGCTCTCTGGATATAGGTGAACTACAACTCCAAAACGCAAGGTCAATGCCCACCAAACTCTTATAGTATTTTCTCTTGGTTATGGGAGTTCTGTGTGGGAAGTTTGTGTCTTTCTGCCATTCCTGCCAGGATATCTATGTTGTGTTCATCGAAACAGGCCCAGGTTTCACACTGAGTGTATGAATACATTTAAAAACATATTAACTATATGTATTACTGTGTTAGAGTGTCATTTTGTGTCATTTTGGTTGGTGGTGTGCCCCAGGATTTTGCAAATGTAAAAAGTGTGCCGTGGCTCAAAAAAGGTTGGGAAACACTGCATTGCAGTTCAAGTGATGCCAAACTGCCTTCATTCAACAGTGTAGACGCGTCCTTCGGGGTCAAATCGCCCTGCTTTGCCATGAAAACCCATTGGGTGACCTTCAGCAAGTCTCACTTTCTCAGTCTCCGTGGAGGGCAATTGGCCACCCTGCTTCTGAAGGAATCTGTGTGAGAAAACCCTGTGATGGGGTTGCCAAAAGTCAGAAACCACACGACAAGAAGTCTATTGTATTACACTAGGTAGCAATATTTGAGAAAGGTCCTCTTCCTGGTTTGAAAGTGTTACTTCCTGTTTAATTGTGTGGTGGTTACTTTGAAAAAAGTTGTTCCACCAATTAGGAAATCACATTTATCACCCAGGAACAAACATCGTGTTACATAGTGTTATCGTTTGGTTGTCCTTCAGTGCTCTTTGTTTCGTTGATAGTTTACTTATAGTCTCTTTAACTTGAGTCCCAGACTGCAGGAAATGATAAAGATCAGGGCTGTCCAACTCCTACCGGCCCAGTGGCCGGAATTCCGGTCACTGATGACCTGGGGGGCCGAAGGGTCTGCCTCCGCCCCCGGCTCCGCCCCCTCCCTGGCATAAAGGGAGAGGGAGAGAATGGAACACATGGGGGGCATACATAAACAATTCCATATATTTAATATTAACATAAGGGGAGAGGGAGAGAATGGAACACATGGGGGGCATACATAAACAATTCCATATATTTAATATTAACATAAGGGGAGAGGGAGAGAATAGAACACATGGGGGGCATACATAAACAATTCCATATATTTAATATTAACATAAGGGGAGAGGGAGAGAATGGAACACATGGGGGCATACATAAACAATTCCATATATTTAATATTAACATAAGGGGAGAGGGAGAGAATGGAACACATGGGGGGGCATACATAAACAATTCCATATATTTAATATTAACATAAGGGGAGAGGGAGAGAATGGAACACATGGGGGCATACATAAACAATTCCATATATTTAATATTAACATAAGGGGAGAGGGAGAGAATGGAACACATGGGGGCATACATAAACAATTCCATACATTTAATATTAACATAAGGGAGAGGGAGGGAATGGAACACATGGGGGGCACACATAAACAATTCCATATATTTAATATTAACATAAGGGGAGAGGGATAGAATGGAACACATGGGGGGCATACATAAACAATTCCATATATTTAATATTAACATAAGGGGAGAGGAGAGAATGGAACACATGGGGGCATTAAACAATTCCATATATTTAATATTAACATAAGGGGAGAGGGAGAGAATGGAACACATGGGGGCATACATAAACAATTCCATATATTTAATATTAACATAAGGGGAGAGGGAGAGAATGGAACACATGGGGGGCATACATAAACAATTCCATATATTTAATATTAACATAAGGGGAGAGGGAGAGAATGGAACACATGGGGGCATACATAAACAATTCCATATATTTAATATTAACATAAGGGGAGAGGGAGAGAATGGAACACATGGGGGCATACATAAACAATTTCATATATTTAATATTAACATAAGGGGAGAGGGAGAGAATGGAACACATGGGGGCATACATAAACAATTCCATATATTTAATATTAACATAAGGGGAGAGGGAGAGAATAGAACACATGGGGGGCATACATAAACAATTCCATATATTTAATATTAACATAAGGGGAGAGGGAGAGAATGGAACACATGGGGGGCATACATAAACAATTCCATATATTTAATATTAACATAAGGGGAGAGGGAGAGAATAGAACACATGGGGGCATACATAAACAATTCCATATATTTAATATTAACATAAGGGGAGAGGGAGAGAATGGAACACATGGGGGGCATACATAAACAATTCCATATATTTAATATTAACATAAGGGGAGAGGGAGAGAATGGAACACATGGGGGGCATACATAAACAATTCCATATATTTAATATTAACATAAGGGGAGCCCCCTGATTCAGTTTACCTTCCCAAACGTGCAGGATCCAGGAGAAACCGATCCATGAGACAGGCCACGACCGACCGAGCCAGGCGCCGAAGAAGGTCTGTGTGGGCCGCAGGGATTCAGTAGCCGAGACTTCGGCAACAGGAGGAGTATCACGAGACTACGCGAGCCACACGGGATTTCGCTCTCAACGCAGGCATGATCCCGCGTTGAGAGCGAAATCCCGTGTGGCTCGCGCAGTCTCGCGATACTTGCTCCGAAACCCGGAAGTGGGTAATTTTTTTTATTATTATTATTTATTTTATTTTTCTATTTTTATTTTTTATTAAAATGCTGAAGGGGCCGGAGGAAAGGGGCTGGGGGGCCATGTACGGCCCGCGGGCCGCCTGTTGGACAGGCCCGGTAAAGATGATAGTGATGGGGATGGCAGCTGAGCTATCATACCCAAAGACTTGCTGAAACAAAATGGTCTTCTCCTTCCTATGGAATTATAGCAGCCTAAACTCTCTAGAATGCGTCCTCAGAAGGCCCAGTTTTCCGTTCTACTACCATCGGAAGATGGCCATCTGTTGGGAGTGCTTTGATGGTGCTTTTCCTGCCTGGCAGAATGGGGTTTGACTGGATGCTCCATGCAGTTTCTTCTAACTCTAGGATTCTTTGATCATCGGAAACATGGTACAAGACCTTGGTATCTCTTCCTATGCTCCCGAAGGGACACGGGGGCAAAACCTTGCCCTTCCCAGTAGGCTCTGGCAAAAGCAAACTGCATTCAATACCTTTGCTATTCTGACCACTAGGCCTGGTTAGGTTCGTCGGAACACTCCAAAATTCGCTGGTGGTTCCCAGCCAACGGGGGAAAGTGAAAGTCCTTGGGCGGATGGGGAGTTTTCCCAAGAAACTAGATTAGGCCTGAGGACGGAGGGAGTAAGACACAGACAAGTTACATATTCTCACAGAAGTCATGGGAAGTTCTTGAAGTCCAGGTGTGTTTGGCATGATCGTAACACGCAAAAACAAGCCTAGGAATATACTGTATGTATATCTATTGAATGAATATTCCAACCATGTGGGAGTGGTATGCTATGTGCTTATCTCTAACATCAGGGCTAATACCTCCAGTCCCCCACGCTACTGGGCCCGGCACCAGTCAGTGCAGGTGTCACCAAAGTCTGCCCAAAGGAGTGATACCCCCGTGGGACAGAACCCAGGAATGATGAACAATAATAGCCGTAGAATTGACTTGAGGACACACAAACACAGCCGTAGCCCTTAAACCCAATATAACACAATATCACCCAAAAGCATTAACATACAGGAGCTGCAGGCCCAAACCCCGTCTGGCAAGGACATCGAACATAAAGCTCTATGGGGTGGAAATATGAATCCCAAACAAGCCTCCCAGGTCCCTGTACCGTCCTGGCGCCGCACCAAAGCCTCGTCCACAGAGGGGTCCAACCGGCTGAGAAGCAGAAGCGGCAGCACGGTGCGGCGATGGGAAAGCCGCGCCGCTGCCGGGTAGCCTCCCAGCTGGCGCGTGGCGAGGTTTGATGACGTATAACGTCCTGGTGCGGAGATGGCGTAATGGATGATGAAAGGCCGACTGTGGCGCCTGCAGTGATGACGTGGACGGCCACCCGCAAATGGGAGGGGCTGGAGGAAGCCAACGGGAATCCCCTAAGGAGGGGCAAGATGACGTCAATCAGGCAATCCCAGCATCGTCCCGACGTGCCCCAGAGCGTGTGGGCATTACCAGGGGAAGTCCCCGATGGCGGCGGGCGAAAAGGATGGGAGGGGGTGGGTTGGAGAGGCAGGGGTATCCCACAAGCACCGATGCGCGATGTAAGCCAACCACAGTGTCCAATGCCAAAGAGGTCTACGTATGCAGAAGGGCTGTAAGACCGGCTCTGGCGTGTCGGGCCCGTCCCTCGTCAGATGCAATGACCCAACGTGGGCAGCCTTGTGGGTGCACTGCACGATCTGGGGCCCACCCAGGAAGCAGTGGGCGGCGACCAAAAGGATTCCAAACAATAGCCAGTCCCGCACGGATGTGTAGAAAATTGTCAAAATAGGTTTATTTGGACCACAGTAAATAACTGTGAGGTCCAGGCAGTAAAATATGTACTGCCAACGCACCAATACACAAGCGCCCATTCTGTCCCAATGTAAGCCCAGCTGTGGGGCTGGCTGCTCCCACAGCTGTTGCAACAACGCCAACGGGTGATGTACAGTCTTTTAGGAGGATCCCAAATCCCGTTTCGCAGGTACGTATTTACAGCTTCGTCAGGGCGTTTCGATTACTAATACAACCATTGTATTGGTGATGGAATATCTACATTATCCAAATCAAGGTAATACATGAATATCAATAATATGGATGGATTCCACCGGGTCAAGTGTGACCCACAGGGTAGTAGTAGTAGTAGTAGTAGTGATGTCATGGGTGCCTGGACGGGCTTAAATTAAGTAGTTTGGCTTCAAGCCTCTCAGACGAAACAACATTGCTAAAGGATGGTTTTTCTGTCTCTGCTCTCAAGTTCACGATTCGAGTTTCCTGATCTCGTTCATGTATTTGTTCCTGTAAAGAATTGCTTTGGAAGAAACTCCCGTTTCCTGGTTTATGGATTTAGGTTTGGATAACTGCTTTAGGTTTTGGTTCTTTTGACTTTATATACCTTGCCATTTTTGGATTACTGCTACTTTGTATTTTCTGCTTTTGGATTACTGCTATTTTGTATTTTCTATTCTGTTTACTAGGCCTGGTTAGGTTTGTTCGGAATCTTCTTAATTTGGAATGAATTCGGATCAAATTCCTATTTGAAGTGATTCTGAAGTGATTTGGGAACCCGGAAGTATCCTTGCCATTTCGAAGCTTTTTCCGCCAGAATCGGTAAGTGAGTTGGAAATGATTCAGCCTTTCAAACCAATGTGGATGGATTCCCTTCCTTTCCTTTCCCTCCCGCAAGAAGGATCTGGGGTGAGAGCCGTGTTTAACCCAGTTTGGAAACGGATTTCTTCCCTCCCGCGTCAGTCTGAGGTTTTTTTTGTAGATTTCCGCACATTGCGCAATCGCGGACACCATTAACGAAGCGATTTCGAAATGTATGAAATTTCAAAACATTTTTCCGGAAAATTTTGGAAATCTTCTGAGAATCGAATCACCAGCGCCCCCTACATCCGAAATGAATTTTGAACTATTTTCCCCTGATTAACCAGGCCTACTATTTACCCTTTTGGAATTGCTCTTTTCCCCATTGTACCTTGTGAGGACTCACCCATTTTATGCTAGGACGAGACCAGCATAGCAGTTTGGCATCCATGGTAAACAGGATAGCCAGGAAAGGGGGAGTGGCTTGGATTCTTCTCAGGGAGAGAGAGAGAGAGAGAGAGCTGCCTGGGAGTGGCAAAGTGCTGAGGGGAGGAGCTGAGCAGCTTAGGAGGAAAAAAGTGTAGCTTATTGAGGAGTCTCTTGTCAGAGCTGAGAGAGAGAGGAGTCTCTTGTCAGAGTTGAGAGTGAGCAGTCAGCAAGACAGGGTGTCTTAGAATAGCTGACAGGAAAAGTTCTGTGTGAAGCTGACAGGCAGTCAGTCACAGGCTTTTGGGATCTCTAGGGCTTAGAGATTAGCTCACATCTCTGGGGAAGCCAGCTACAGGAAAACTCTAGGAGAGAGTTAGTAGCTAGGGTGCTTCTGGACGACTGAGTGTTAGCTAAGGGAACTAACTAGTTTAGTTAGTTGAGGACTACTCACTACTAGTGATAGGATTAGAGTGAGGAAGTTTAGATAGACAAGTTTTGAACTGTCTAGTTTTGTAACTAAGAAACCAATCTTCAGTAACCAATACGCTCTAGTACCATTCTGTATAACCATTACGCATATGTGCTTTTAAGATCTGCCTGTTAAGTTAATAAAAGTTCTATCTGTTAACGTTTCAAGAGAAGCTTTCAGTGTGCCTCATTACATCAGAGTGTGCCAGTTCCAGCCTTCCCACCATCCCAGTCAAGGGAGATAGATTTCACCTCAGTAATCCTCTCAGTTTATTTTTCGATTAGGAGCCTAGCTTATATATTATGTTAACAGAAATCCTAAAAGATCATTTTTAGGTTGGTGGCAGCATTCCTAGTGGTTTAAGCCTCCACTTAGTGACTTTCTGGTGGTTTAGGGTGGGATCTAAGACAGGAAGGTCCACCCTGCTCCAAGTTTTATAGCCCAGGTCGTCCCATACCTGCTTCCTTTAATAAACATTTCTAGATAGTATTCTGGACTGTGGCGTGATGCTGGGTGAAAAGGTGTTTCTGTGCTAGAGTGCAACACCATGCTCCCCAAATCACACACAATGAGTACCTACATTATTCTTGGCCCGCACGTCCACCCCTCTCTTAATCAGCTCTCGCATGCGCACAGTGTCGTTTCGCTTGGCCGCATCGTGGAAATCCTTTTCTGAAAGAAGCACTGGAGAAAACACAGGGCGCATTAAGAGGCGGACCAGCCAGAGTTCTTAAAAGAGAGACAGAAACAAAATCCTAAACCAGGGAGGCATCCACGTTGTAGAATTAATACAGTTTGCCCTCACTTTGCTGTGTGGCTCGTTGGGAGTGATAGTTTTGCAAGAGTGTTGTCGCTTCCCCAAACTACAGCTCCCAAAGTGCCATTGCATTCAGCCATGGTGGTTCAAATGGGGAAGAACTGCATTAAGTCCAGCGTGTAGATGGAACCTCTGATTGTAGCGGCGGCGACTCTCCAAATCCATTGCAATACACTATGGCAGTGTTTCCCAACCGCTGTGATGCGGCACAGTAGGGTGCCGTGACGGACCTCCTGCTGTGTTGCGAGAAAAGCTCTCTGCCCCCCTTCCTTCCCCCCTCCTCCTGCTGAATGGGCTGAAGCCTGTCCACTGCTCATGCTCCTCCTCCTCTGCGCAGCTTCAGCGAGTCATGGCGGGAGTCATGCGGAGAGCGCGCCGCGGATGGGGGCCCCCCCGTTCCGGCGCCGCTCTCCGCCATGACTCCCGCCCCTCGTTCACTGAGGCCACGCAGAGGAGGAGTATGAGCAGTGTGCGGGCTTCAGTGGGTGGGGCTGAAGCCCGTCCACTGCTCATGCTCCTCCTCCTCTGCGCAGCTTCATGGCGGGAATCATGGCGGAGAGCGGCACCAGGGACGGGGGCCCCCATCCCCGGCGCCGCTCTCCGCCATGATTCCCGCCATGACTCTGGCCCCTCGCTCACTGAGGCCGCACGGAGGAGAAGGAGCATGAGCGGTGGACGGCTTCAGTGGGCTGGGCTGAAGCCCGCCCACCGCTCATGCTCCTCGTTCTCCACGCAGCCTCAGTGAGTGAGGGGCTGGAGTCACGGCGGAGAGTGGCGCCGGGGACAGGGAATTGCCGCCTTCTTCCTCTCCCCACCACCCAGTTCGCCCGTGAGCCACTACCCGTGGCAATGGGAGTGGCTGGGGCTGGCGGCGGGACCCTGGGCCTGGGCTTGGTAGCGGCCCTCGGCCTGCTCTAGTGCCTGAGGGGCCCACTTGCCAAGTTTGGTCCAGATCCATCATTGTTTGAGTCCACAGTGCTCTCTGGATGTAGGCGAAATACAACTCCAAAACTCAAGGTCAATTAACTCTATGTATTAGAGCAGTGTTTCTCAACCGTCCCAATGCCAGGACCCCTTAATCCAGTTCCTCATGTTGTGGTGACCCCCAACCATAAAATCATTTTCGTTGCTACTTCATAACTATAATTTTGCTACTGTTATGAATCATCATGTAAAATGTATTTTCATTCACCGGACCACATTTGGCACAAATACCCGATACACCCAAGTTTGAATACTGGTGGGGTTGTGGTGGGTGATTTTGTCATTTGGGAGGTGTAGTTACTGGGATGTATAGTTCACCTACAATCAAAGAGCTTTCTGAACTCCACCAACAATGGAGTTGAACCAAACTTGGCACACAGAACTCCCATGACCAACAGAAAATACTGGAAGGGTTTGGTGGACATTGACCTTGAGTTTGGGAGTTGGAGTTCACCTACATCCAGAGACCACTGTGAACGCAAATAATGATAGATCTGGATCAAACTTGGCGCAAATACTCAATATATCCAAATATGAACACAGGTGGAGTTTGGGGAAAATAGACCTTGATATTTGGGAATTGTAGTTGCTGGGATTTATAGTTCACATATAACCAAAGAGCTTTCTGAACTCCACCAGCAATGGAATTGAACCAAACTTCCCATACAGAACTCCCATGGCCAATAGAAAATAATGTATTTTCTGATGGTCTTTGGCGACCCCTCTGACAGCCCCACGCGACCCCCATAGGGGTCCCGACCCCCAGGTTGAGAAACACTGTATTAGAGTGTCATTTTGTGTCGTTTTGGTTGGTGGTGTGCCCCCGGATTTTTTTTTAATGCTAAAAGTGTGCCGCGGCTCAAAAAAGGTTGGGAAACGCTGCACTATGGAGCACAATTTTTGTTCCTGGGTTAGAAAAGGTCATTTCTGAATTGGAATGGTTGTATCTAAAATATTGTATCTACACATTGTACGGAGGGACAGATCCTTTGCCCAAGTCAACAACAAGCCAAGACAGGTTGGAGCTTCCCTAGCATCGCGCCGTGGCTGGGGATGACGGGAACTGTAGTCCAATGCACCCGATTGGGAGAGACGGAGATTAAGCAGGTCTTCCTTCACGCAACCACGAATCCCTCTAGTAAGAAAGGCTCCTTGACAAAGAGCCGTGTACATATCTGCCCTTGTGACTCACTGCCAATATTTACCCACTATATAATTATAATACAGACAGGATAAACAGTACTTTCCCTAAAAATAACCACCACGATAGGGCAGAGGTCAGAGTGGATTTATATAGCAGGGATTGGAATGGGTTCACAGAGTCATTTTCCCTCCCAACTTCCTTGATTTCCTTAGATCAGTGTTTCCCAACCAGTGTGCCGTGGCACACCAGTGTGCCATGAGCGATCCTCAGGTGTACCGTGGGAAATTGGAACCTCCAAGACCCTTTCTTCCCCCTCCTGCTGGACACTTTTTCTTCTCCACTCGGGCTCCCTTCTTCCCAGCCTCGCTCGGCTCGCTTTGCCTCGCTTTGCTTTGGGGCGAGTCTGCGCAGTAGCGCCCGCACGGGTCACATCTTCCTCCCTCCCCCTCCCCTCCTGAACACGCTCATGCTTGCGCAACAAAACACAGTGCAAGGTATATCATATAACAATGAGAATTATTATTGTCGGGCTAGAGCACAAGTATATAAAAGCATATACAGAGCAAGCCAATCACAGTAATACAGTGTGTGACAGCAGGTCCCAAGCGGGAGTTACTACGGATCGATATCCTGTATTCCCACAGACATATATCTGAGTCTTGGAGTATGCCAAAGTCACCAGGGTAGTTCACAAATATAGTATAAAGCAGCTAGTCCGATAAGAATCACCAAGGCAAGGACATAAAGGAGCCGCAATCCTGCTCCTAGTATGAAGGTTGGAAAAAGGCCAACGGGCTGGCGGTGCCGGAGTTAAGGGGGCCACTTCCCCGTTTCGCCCCCGGGTGGGGCTTTGTCAAGGCCATGTTAGTTGTCGCCATGGTCCTTGGCAATGATGAGAAGAAGACATAACCTAACTCAGCCGAGGTTGGTCACCTGACTCGGCTGAGTTAGGTTATGTCTCGCTTCTTCTCATCATTGCCAAGGACCACGGAGGAAAGGACCGGGGTCGCTGCTGCCGCCCTCTTTTCCCTCCTCAGCCCCCTTCTTTTCCTCCATCAGCCTCAGGACCTTTCCTTCGACCCCTCAGCCTACGGCCCCAACCCCCCACGTCAGCCCCAGGCTCCTTCTCTTCTCCCTCACCCTCAGCCCCCTTCTTTTCCTCTCTCAGCCTCAGACCCCTTCTTCCCCTTCCCCTCATGTGTATGTACACATGCACACACATATACAGTACCATACACACGTATACATATATAAACATACATACACATATATACATATACACCCACATATATACACTACATACACACATATACACATGCACACACCCACCAAGACCATAAGTAGCATCATTTCAAACCCTTACATACACAGACTTTCCCGCATCTCCTAAATAGGGCACAGCAACGCGTGCCGGGTACAGCTAGTATAGTATAAAGCAGCTAGTCCGATAAGAATCACCAAGGCAAGGACATAAAGGAGCCGCAATCCTGCTCCTAGTATGAAGGTTGGAAAAAGGCCAACGGGCTGGCGGTGCCGGAGTTAAGGGGGCCACGTCCCCGTTTCGCCTTGGTGTTTATATATGTATACGTGTGTATGGTACTGTATATGTGTGTGCATGTGTACATACACATGAGGGGGGAAGGGGGGGGGAGAAGGGGTTCTGAGGCTGATGGAGGAAAAGAAGGGGGCTGAGGAATGAGGGAAGGGAGAGGGGGGAAGGAAGGAAGAAAGGAGAGAGAGAATAAGCGGAAGAAGAGAGAGGGGGGGAAAGGAGGGAAAGGAAGGGAAAGAAGAAAGGAAGGGAAGAAAGGAAGGAAAGGAGGAATGAGGGGAGGGAGGGAGGAGAGAATAAGCGGAAGAAGAGAGAGAGGGGGAAAGGAGGGAAAGGAAGGGAAAGAAGAAAGGAAGGGAAGAAAGGAAGGATGGAAAGGAAGAATGAGGGAAGGGAGAGGGGGGAAGGAAGGAAGGAGAGAGAGAGAATAAGCGGAAGAAGAGAGAGAGAGGGAGGGAGGAAGGAGGGAGGGAGGGAAGGAAGAAAGGAATGAAGGAAAGAAAGGAAGGGAAGAAAGGAAGGAAAGGAGGAATGAGGGAAGGGAGGGAGGGAGGAGGGAAGGAAGGAAGGAGAGAGAGAGAATAAGCGGAAGAAGAGAGAGAGGGGGAAAGGAGGGAAAGGAAGAGAAAGAAGAAAGGGAAGAAAGGAAGGAAAGGAGGAATGAGGGGAGGGAGGGAGAGGGGAGGGAGGGAGGAGAAAGAGAATAAGCGGAAGAAGAGAGAGGGGGGAAAGGAGGGAAAGGAAGAGAAAGAAGAAGAGAGAGGGGGGAAAGGAGGGAAAGGAAGAGAAAGAAGAAAGGTTATGTCTCGCTTCTTCTCATCATTGCCAAGGACCACGGCGACAACTAACATGGCCTTGACAAAGCCCCACCCGGGGGCGAAACGGGGAAGTGGCCCCCTTAACTCCGGCACCGCCAGCCCGTTGGCCTTTTTCCAACCTTCATACTTTATACTATATTTGTGAACTACCCTGGTGACTTTGGCATACTCCAAGACTCAGATATATGTCTGTGGGAATACAGGATATCGATCCGTAGTAACTCCCGCTTGGGACCTGCTGTCACACACTGTATTACTGTGATTGGCTTGCTCTGTATATGCTTTTATATACTTGTGCTCTAGCCCGACAATAATAATTCTCATTGTTATATGATATACCTTGCACTGTGTTTTGTTGCGCTTGCATTTATACCCATACCCTGTGACTGTATACACGCTCATGCTTGGGCAGGAGGGGGAAGAAAGG
Organism: Anolis apletophallus; assembly: GCA_030556195.1. Taxonomy (NCBI): domain Eukaryota; kingdom Metazoa; phylum Chordata; class Lepidosauria; order Squamata; family Anolidae; genus Anolis; species Anolis apletophallus. The sequence goes on along the minus strand of JARBWK010000220.1, from coordinate 4,108 downwards.
GCGCGAAGGGGAAGGGGGAGGAAGAGGTCTCTGTCGAAAGCTGGCATGGGCAAACTTGGACCTTCCAGGTGTTTTGGGCTCCAACTCCCACCATTCCTAGCAGCCTCAGGCCCTTTTCCTTTCCCCCCTCAGCCACTTAAGCAGGAAAGGGCCTCAGGCTGTTAGGAATGGTGGGAGTTGAAGTCCAAAGCACCCAGAGGGCCGGAGTTTTCCCATGCCTGTTTTAGGGACCTTAAAGTGGTGAGCCTCCTTCCGACATTGTGATTCTGGATAGAAAACAAACAACAACATAACATGACATTGTTTGAGTCCACAGTGCTCTCTGGGTGTAGGTGAACTACAACTTCCAAACTATAATGCAGGCCTAAGAGTCATTTTAATGTATATCTGCTGTTTAATTTTAATATGTGGACATCGATCCGTTGTTTTTACTGTGCTTTTATGGTTTTATGTGTGCGTAAGTCGCCCTGAGCCTCTCGGAAGGGGCGACTAATAAATCGAAACAATAAATAAATAAATAAATAAATAAATAAATAAATAAAGGTCAATTCCCAAGCAACAGGGCCGTAGCCAGGATTTTGTTTAGGAGGGGGCTGAGTTTGGTTCGGGTGTGGCTGAGACTGGGTGGAAGAGGGTCTACCCTAGCAAATCTTTTGTATTGTTATCCCAATAACCCCATTAATGTGGGATATAATGAGCATGGGGATCAGATCATGATATGAATAAACATAAAAGTTTAAATAATGTACCAGTATTATTTTCGCAGACCACCCTGAGAATTTCGGGGGGGGGGCTGAAGCCCCCTTAGCCCCCCCCCCCTGGCTACATGCCTGCCAAGCAAACCCTTTCAGTACTTTCTGTTGGTGACGAGAGTTCAATATGCCAAGTTTGGTTCAATTCCATTGTTGCAAGAGTTCAGGATGCTCTTTGATTGTGTGTGAACTATAAATCCCAGAAACTGTAACTCCCAAATGTCAGGGTCTATTTTCCCCAAACCCCACCTGTGCACATTTGGGCATATTGAGTATTCATGCCAAGTTTGGTCCTGATCCAACATTGTTTCAGTCCACAGCGCTCTCTGGATATAGGTGAACTACAACTCCAAAACCCAAGGTCAATGCCCACCAAACTCTTACAGTATTTTCTCTTGGTTATGGGAGTTCTGTGTGGGAAGTTTGTGTCTTTCTGCCATTCCTGCCAGGATATCTGTGTTGTGTTTATCGAAACAGGCCCAGGTTTCACACTGAGTGTATAAATATATTTAAAGACATATTAACTATATGTATGACTGTGTTAGAGTGTCATTTTGTGTCATTTTGGTTGGTGGTGTGCCCTAGGATTTGGTAAATGTAAAAAATGTGCCGCGGCTCAAAAAAGGTTGAAAAACACTGATTTAGAAGAAGGGATGCAAAACAGAGAGGAAAACCCAACCCACTCTGAGTTATGATCTGAATTCGAAAAGACGTTTTCCCCAGGAAGATGAACATTGATTTGCTTTCATTCCGATCCCAATTCCTGCCTTACATCCAGACTCAGTGCATGATCAATAATAATAATAATAATAATATTATAAAAAATTATTATAATAATTATAAATAATCTTTATTTATTTATTATCAACCCTTGTACTGCCTGTGCCCAATGCGATGCAATGATGGGAGTTGTAGTTCCCCAAGGACACTGCCGTTGCCTTGCAAAGAGTGCAACTGCAACTTCCAGTATTCCCTATCCAATTTCAAGTGGATTCCAACTGAACCATGGGATCTTAATGAGTTGGAAGGGACCCCCAAGGGCCATCCAGCCCACCCTCTTCTGCCAGGCAAGGAGGCCCCATCCAAGCCCTCCCGACAGAGGCCCATCCAGCCTCTGCTTAAAAACCTCCAGGGAAGGAGAACTGCATTGAAGTCGCAAGGCAGCACTGAACAGTTCTTACCATCAGGAAGCTCTAACGACAACAACATCAATGTAATAATAATAACAACAATAACAACAATAATGTAATAATAATAATGGGATGATAATAATAATAATCATAGTGCTTAGGTGGAATCTTATTTCCTTCCTTCTTCCTGACTTTCATCTCTCCCTCCTTCCTTCCTTTCTTCCATTCCTCCCTTCCTCTCTTCTTCCTCCCTGCCTTGCTCCCCTTTCCTTTCCTTCCCTTCCCTCATTCCTTCTTTCCTCCCTCCTTTCCTTTCTTCTTTCCTTCCTTCCTCTTTCTTTCCCCCTCCCCTTTTTCTCTGCCTTCCCCTCTCTCTATCTTCTCCTGCTTATTCTCTCCTTCCTTCCTTCCTTCCTTCCTCCCTGTGTTTTATCACTCCCTCCTTCCTCCATCCCTTGCTCCCCTCTCCCTCCCTTCCCTCATCCTCCTTCCCTCCCTCCTTCCCTTCCTTTCTTCTTTTCCCTTCCCCTCCTCTCTCTTCTTTCTCTTCCTTCCCTTCCCTCTTTTTTATTCTCCCGCTTATTCTCTCTCCTTCTCCCTTCATTCCTTCCCTCTCTCTCCCTGTGTTTATCCCTCCCTCCTCCCTTGCTCCTCTCTCCCTCCCTTTCCTCATTCCTCCTTTCCTCCCTCCTTCCCTTCCTTTCTTCTTTCCCTTTCCTTTCTTTCTTTCCCCCTCCCCTCCTTCCCTCTTTTATATTCTCCCGCCTATTATCTCTCCTTCTTTCCTTCCTTCCTTCCCTCTCCCTCCCTTCCCTCATTCCTCCTTCCCTCCCTCCTTCCCTCCTTTCTTCTTTCCCTTTTCCTTTTCTTTTTCCCCTTCCTCTCCCTCCCTTCCCTCTCTCTATCTTCTCCCGCTTATTCTCTCCTTCCTTCCTTCCCTCTCCCTGTGTTTTATCCCTCCCTCCTCCTCCATCCCTTGCTCCCCTCTCCCTCCCTTCCCTCATTCCTTCTTTCCTTCCATCCTTCCTTCCCTTCCTTTCCCTTTCTTTCCTCCTTCCCTTCTCTTTCTTCTCCCCCTTCCTCCCCCCCTTCCTTCCCTCCCTCTCTTCTTTCCTTCCCTCTCCCTTTCTCCCTCTCCCTCCATCCCTTGCTCCCCTCTCCCTCCCTTCCCTCACTCTTCCTTTCCTCCCTCCTTTCCTTCCTTTATTCCCTTCCTCCCCCTCCCTCTCTTTTATATTCTCCCGCTTATTCTCCCTCTTCCTTTCTTCCTTCCTTCCTTCCTCCTCCTCCCTTCCCTCATTCCTCCTTTCCTTCCTTTCTTCCCTCCTTCTTTTTTCTTTCCCTTCCTTTCCCTCCTTTCCCTCCTCTCCTCCCTCCCCCTCTCTCTTCTCTTCCTTTATTCTCTCTCTCCTTTCTTCCTTCCCTCCCTCCCCTCTCCTCTCCCTTCCCTCATTCCTCCTTTCCTTCCTTTATTCCCTTCCTTTCTTCTTTCCCTTCCTTTCTTTCTTCCCCCTCCCTCCCTTCCCCCTCTTTCTCTTCTTCCGCTTATTCTCTCTCTTTCTTCCTTCCTTCCTTCCCTCCCCCTCTCCTTCCTCCCTTCCTCCTTTCCTCCTTTCCTTCCTTCCTTTCTTCTTTCCTTCTTTCCTCCTTTTCCCCCTTTCTTCTCTCTCTTCTTCTGCTTCTCCTCCCTTTCCTCATTCCTCCTTTCTCCCCTCTCCCTCCTTCCTTCATTCCTCCTTTCCTTTCTTCTTTCCTCCCTTCCCCTTCTCTTCTTCCCTCCCCTCTCTCCTTCTTCCTACCTTCCCCCTCCCTCCCCTCTCCTCCCTTCCCTCATTCCTCTTTCCTTTCTTCCCTTCCTTTCTTCTTTCCCTTCCTTTCCCTCCTTCCCCCCTCCCCCTCTCTCTTCTTCCGCTTATTCTCTCTCCTTTCTTCCTTCCCTCCCTCCCCTCTCCCTCCCTTCCCTCATTCCTCCTTTCCTTCCTTTCTTCCCTTCCTTTCTTCTGTCCCTTCCTTTCCCTCCTTCCCCCTCTCTCTTCTTCCGCTTATTCTCTCTCTCCTTTCTTCCTTCCTTCTCCTCTCCCTCCTTCCCTCATTCCTCCTTTCCTTCCTTTCTTCCCTTCCTTTCTTCTGTCCCTTCCTTTCCCTCCTTCCCCCTCTCTCTTCTTCCGCTTATTCTCTCTCCTTTCTTCCTTCCCTCCCTCCCTCCCCTCTCCCTCCTCCCTCCGT
>JARBWK010000219.1:0-46347 GCA_030556195.1 Anolis apletophallus | reverse complement strand
GGGCAAACCTCGAACTCATGACCTACTGGTCAGAGAGATCTTATGCAGCTGACACTTAGCCAGCTGTGCCGCATTCCCGGTGCCATCTGTACGCTGATGACATTCAACTCTATCACTCCTTTCCACCTTACTGTTAAAGAGGCTGTTCAGGTCCTGAACTGGTGCTTGGGCAGTTGTGACGGTCTGGATGAGGGCGAACAAATTGAAACTGAATCCAGACAAGACGGAGGTACTCTGGTCAGCCATAAGGCCAGACAGGGTATAGGGTTACAGCCTGTGCTCAATGGGGTTTCACACCCCCCCCCCCCCCCAACGACACAGGTTCCCAGCTTGGGAGTTCTCCTGGATTCATCACTGAGCCTGGAACCTCAGGTTTTGGCGGTAGCCAAGGGAGCATTCACACGATTAAAACTTGTGCACCAGCTGTGCCTGTACAGTGAGAACACCAGACGTGCCAAAGGTGGTCCATGCTCTCATTACATCTGGAATAGACTACTGCAATGCACTCTACATGGGGTTGCCTTTGAAGACTGTTTGGAAGCTTCAAATGGCCCAACAAGCAGCAGCTAGATTGCTCATTGCCAATCCAATAGGACTTTATTGGCATATTTAACAAGATAATATACAATACAGTATATTATCCCTAAACGGTTCTGGTCCAGCTACCTGTCTGAATGCATCTCCCTTTATGAGCCAGTTAGAGCACTAAGATCGGCTGGGCAGGTCCTGCTCTTGGTCCCACTACCCTATCAGGTGGACTGGTGGGAACGAGAGTCAAGGCCTTCTCAGTGGTGACTTCTTTGCTGTGGAACTCCCTTCCCTGTGAAATTAGATCAGCCCCCTCCCTCCTGGCATTAAGAAAACAACTTAAAACTTGGTTATTCAAGGAAGCATTTGGTGAGTGATAACAATAATGAAGTAATTAAATAACAACCTCGGGATTGGTGCAATGTCTAAAATGTTTTATGTCTATGTCTGATGTGTTATAGTTTAAATGGTTTTAAACCACAGTTATATGTTATTTTTAGATGTGTGATGTATTTTTACATATATGTGAGGCATTGAATTTTGCCATTCATTAGGTTGTAAACCGCTTTGAGTCCCCACAGGGGTGAGAAAAGCAGGATAGATATACAATAAATCAGTGTTTCCTAACCAATGTTCCGTGGCACACTAGTGTGCCGTGAGTGATCACCTGGTGTGCCGCGGAAAACCTCTCTTCCCCCCTTTCTTCCCCCTCATGCTGAACTCCTGCTGTTTGGGGGAGGGGGGAGGAAGGTAATGAGAGTTCAATATGCCAAGTTTTGTTCAATTCCATTGTTGCAAGAGTTCAGGATGCTCTTTGTTTGTGTGTTAACTATAAATCCCAGAAACTGTAACTTGCAAATGTCAAGGTCTATCTTCCCCAAACTCCATCTGTGTTCACATTTGGGCATATTGAATATTCATGCCAAGTTTGGTCCTGAGCCAACACTGTTTGAGTCCACAGTGCTCTCTGGATATAGGTGAACTACAACTCCAAAACTCAAGGTCAATGCCCACCAAACTCTTATAGCATTTTCTCTTGGATATGGGAGTTCTGTGTGGGAAGTTTGTGTCTTTCTGCCATTCCTGCCAGGATATCTATGTTGTGTTCATCGAAACAGGCCCAGGTTTCACACCGAGTATATAATACATTTAAAAACATATTACCTATATGTATGACTGTGTCAGAGTGTCATTTTGTGTCATTTTGGTTGGTGGTGTGCCCCAGGATTTGGCAAATGTAAAAAATGTGCTGCGGCTCAAAAAAGGTTGGGAAACGCTGCAATAAATAAAATATATATAAATAAATAAATACCGCTTTTGTTTTTATTTATGTACTATATTGGGGACCCGGCCCTGCCCGGGTTAATTGAGAAAGGCATTGTTTGTCAAGGTTGGTCCTTATCAGTTGTTTATTTGGCTTGCAGTGGTCTCAGGAAGTGAGTGAAGGTAATTCCAGTCCCATCATCTGTGGTCCAATGTCTTCCAAACAGGAGTAGGATGTGGTGTGGGTCATGGGGGCTCTGTGTGTCAAGTTTGGTCTTGATCAGTCAGTGGATGAGGGTTGCAGCGGTCTCGGGAAGTGATTGGAGGTACTTCAAGTCCCATCATCCATGGTCTGCCCTCCTCCAAACTGCAGCAGGATGTAGAGTGGGTCATGGGTACTCTGTGTGCCAAGTTTGGGCCTGGTCTGTGATTTGTAGGGGCGTCAATGTTCTGTGGGAAATGAATCGGGTGAAGGTACTGCCAATCCCATCGTTTGTGGCCCATCCTGCCCTACACCGCACCAGGTTGTAAAGTGGGCCAGTGGGCATCTGTGTGCCAAATGTGGTCCTGATCTTTCCATGGTGTGGGCCACAGTGCTCTAAGCAAGTGAGTTAAAGTACTGCAAGTCCCATCATCCATGGTCCATCCTCCCTCAAACTGCACCAGGATGTAGAGTGGGTCTTGAGGGTTCTGTGTGCCAAGTCTGGTCTTGCTCTCTCATTGTTTGGGGTCACAAAGGGGTCGCAAAGTGTTTTGGCCTTAAACTCCCACCATGCCTGACTGCCTCAGGCCTTTTCCTGACCCCCTCTGCCACTTTAGAGCGTCGGAATGTTCGTGTTGGCGACTGCCTCAGGCCTTTGCCTTATCCTCCTCTGCCAGTTTAGAGGGTTGGAATGTTCGTTTTGGCTGGCCAATTAGAGGCGTTATGCAAATACTCCCTCACTGGAAACCAATCATGTTGTCAGAATGTAGAGGCCGGGAGCCAATCAGAATGCTGCCACATACATACAAACACACACACACACACACACACACACACAAACAAACATTCCACTTTATTATATATAGAGATAGAGATAGAGATTTGATCAAATAAATGAACAAACAAAAAGAATATGGTATTTGTTCCTTTTTCTTTCCAAAGAGAAACAGGAAATGGGTGACTTGTGCTCAAACATCCCATATGGAATAGCTACAATCTGTTCCTCGTCCTTTAAAAAGTCCTTTAGTTTCCCACATTGATCCTTTTCCCTCCTTTTCTCTTTGATGCCCAAGGAAGTCCGGCTTTTTTGGCCCGCTGGTTCTATTCGCGTTCAGTCTGGGAAAATATGTGTAGTATTCCCTGTTTATTAATATTTGTAAACAGAAACATCCAAGATCCTTAAATGGCACGAAGCAGCCGTACGATGTGCGCTTACTTGTGAGGAATCCCTTGCTGAACCTGCAAATAAATAGGCATCAGTGTGAATTAAATGGTTTTCTGGAGCTCCGCAGTATAGAAAAGTTACTTTTTAGTCGACCACTCCCGGCATTCCTTGGCTAGCATTCCATTCGGGGAGATAAAAGAAAGTTGAGCTGGATTTCAATATTTGGAAATTGGTGGATTTTTTTTTCTTACTTAATTCCTTTTTTAAATGAGAAAATAACAGATAAATGGATTTCCGTGACCTGGAATTTGTGGAACACCAAGAAGTCGATGGTATTTTGCAGAGACAAAGGACGGGGTTTCTTGCCTTCACATTCGACATACACATCCACTTTTCAGCCTGGCAATTCTAGCACAGGAGCTGACCAGACTAGCAATGGGATGGTCCTTCCGCATTGGCACTGGAACAGTATTCTCCAACAGCAACGACAGGCATCAGACCTCTTTAGATCAGGGGTGCTCACACTTTTCCAGCATGTGAGCTAAGTATAAAACACCCAAGTCAAAATGACCTACCTACCCACTACTCAGAGAGCCATAAAAGCAAAATAGTTGGAAATGCATTTCAGTGAGAGCCAGATAATATATTTTAAGACTGAATTCAACTCGATGTGAGTATAATCAGCCCCTGAATTTATTCATAATAATAATAATAATGATGATAATATTCATTCAACCTCTGTTGCTGCTACTACTAATAATAATGATAGTAACAACAACAATAGGTTCATAGAGTAGAAAGAGACCTCCAAGGGCCATCCAGTCCAACCTCCTTCTGCCATAAGGGAAAAACACAATCAAGGCACTCCTCACTAATGGCCATTCAGCCAATAATAATAACAACAACAACAACAACGGGTTCCTAGAGTAGAAGGAGACCTCCAAGGGCCATCCAGTTCAACCTCCTTCTGCCATAAGGGAAAAACACAAAGCGTTCCTCACAGATGGCCATTCAGCCAATAATAATAATAACAACAACAACAACAACAACAACAACAACGGGTTCCTAGAGTAGAAGGAGACCTCCAAGGGCCATCCAGTCCAACCTCCTTCTGCCATAAGGGAAAAACACAATCAAAGCATTCTTCACAGATGGCCATTCAGCCTCTGATAATAATAATAATAACAACAACAAGAACAACAACAACAACAGGTTCCTAGAGTAGGAGGAGACCTCCAAGGGCCATCCAGTCCAACCTCCTTCTGCCATAAGGGAAAAACACAAAGCGTTCCTCACAGATGGCCATTCAGCCAATAATAATAATAATAATAATAAAAACAACAACAACAACAACAACGGGTTCCTAGAGTAGAAGGAGACCTCCAAGGGCCATCCAGTCCAACCTCCTTCTGCCATAAGGGAAAACACAATCAAAGCATTCTTCACAGATGGCCATTCAGCCTCTGATAATAATAATAATAATAATAATAACAACAACAACAACAGGTTCCTAGAGTAGGAGGAGACCTCCAAGGGCCATCCAGTCCAACCTCCTTCTGCCATAAGGGAAAAACAGAATTAAAGCATTCCTCACACATGTCCATTCAGCCTCTGATAATAATAATAATAATAATAATAATAATGACAACAACAACAATGGGTTCCTAGAATAGGAGGAGACCTCCAAGGGCCATCCAGTCCAACCTCCTTCTGCCATAAGGGAAAAAACACAATTAAAGCATTCCTCACACATGTCCATTCAGCCTCTGATAATAATAATAATAATAACAACAAGAACAACAACAACAGGTTCCTAGAGTAGGAGGAGACCTCCAAGGGCCATCCAGTCCAACCTCCTTCTGCCATAAGGGAAAAACAGAATTAAAGCATTCCTCACACATGTCCATTCAGCCTCTGATAATAATAATAATAATAATAATAATAATAATGACAACAACAACAATGGGTTCCTAGAATAGGAGGAGACCTCCAAGGGCCATCCAGTCCAACCTCCTTCTGCCATAAGGGAAATAACACAATTAAAGAATTCCTCACACATGTCCATTCAGCCTCTGATAATAATAATAATAATAACAACAAGAACAACAACAACAGGTTCCTAGAGTAGGAGGAGACCTCCAAGGGCCATCCAGTCCAACCTCCTTCTGCCATAAGGGAAAAACAGAATTAAAGCATTCTTCACACATGTCCATTCAGCCTCTGATAATAATAATAATAATAATAATAATACAACAACAACAACAATGGGTTCCTAGAATAGAGGAGACCTCCAAGGGCCATCCAGTCCAACCTCCTTCTGCCATAAGGGAAAAAACACAATTAAAGCATTCCTCACACATGTCCATTCAGCCTCTGATAATAATAATAATAATAATAATGACAACAACAATGGGTTCCTAGAGGAGGAGACCTCCAAGGGCCATCCAGTCCAACCTCCTTCTGCACCTGGGCGGCGTTGGGGAGCCTGCAGGGCGGGACTGAGCCTTCCTCCCGCCTTGCCTGCGATCTACCAGGACACCCTACCTACGCGATCTACCAGTAGATCGCGATCTACCTAATGAGCACCCCTGGCGTAGGGCGTCCTGGTAGATCGCAGGCAGGGCGGGAGGAAGGCTCAGTCCTGCCCCGCAGGTTCCCGACGCTGCCCAGTTGCAGAAGGAGGTTGGACTGGATGGCCCTTGGAGGTCTCCTCCTATTCTAGAAACCCATTGTTGTTGTTGTCGTTGTTGTTGTTGTTGTTGTTATTATTATCAGAGGCTGAATGGCCATCTGTGAGAATGCTTTGATTGTGCTTTTCCCTTATGGCAGAAGGAGGTTGGACTGGATGGCCCTTGGAGGTCTCCTTCTACTCTAGGAACCTATTGTTGTTGTTATTGTTACTATTATTATTTGTAGTAGTAGAAGGGGCTGAATGAATATTATCATAATAATTATTATTATGAATAAATTCAGGGGCTTATTATACTCCCATTTAGTTGAATTCAGTCTTAAAATATATTATATGTCTCTCACTGAAATTAATTTCCAAATATTTTGCTTTTATGGCTCTCTGCGTAGTGGGGAGGGAGGTCATTTTGACTTGATTGTTGTATAAGTAGCTCGCATGCTGAAAAAGGGTGAGCACCCCTGTTCTAGGGACACTTGACTATTCATTCCTTTTAGGTCATGATCACCCTGTCACACTTTGGCTTTGAGGGGGGGAAAATACCTTCCGACCGTCCTAATTTGGCAAGGATTGCCCCGATTAATCCTCTGTTGCCTTGCTTTCTCAACTGCATACAAAGCAGTTTGACTTGGATTTGGCAAACACAGCGCCATCTCCTCCTTTGCAGAGTGTTGGGGCTGAGTGAAGGGGCAAGGGAGAAAGAGGGCATTGTTCCCCAAAGGAGAACTTCCCCCCAAATGAGACTTCCCTGTGCTCCCCAAATGGGTAATGCAAAGGGGAAAGATAGCACTGGGCTATTCAGCAACACAGTCTATAGTTGATAAACACACCATGAAAATACTTAGTATGATATATATTGTGTCATAACATCTATAGTACAAAGCGTGGAAGTATCATATACAAATCATATATACATAATGAGGTAAGTACCGATATAATATACAATGAAAGCAATAAATGGCGGTGAGCTCGCTGATGTGGGCGGCGAGCTAAGACGCCCAGGCTCCGGTGAGGAGAGGCAATGCTGGATGATGAAGGCCCGAGTCCCGGACTCTTTACCCACCCCGTAGGTTCACAGATGATATAGAAAATAACACAGTCTCACAAATATGATGTCCGGGTGGGAAAGGAAAGTCCAAGGGCCGACGAAAGGGTCTTGCGCGCCTTCGTTTCACCCCCGTAGGGGCTTCCTCAGGGCCAGGGGCGGGGCCTGAATGATGTAATTGCGTGAGCGTCTTCACGAAGTCATGACTCTAGAGTTATGAATAGTACAGAGTGACAATACCGCATATATAATAGTGAACTTTCAAGTCAATTACAGCGAAAGCTATCTGGAAAAGGGAAACAGCATGGGAATGGAGGTAGTAACAACATTAAAATACAATAACAATGTGGATAGAGGCTGGAAGAAGTACATACCACGAAGGAGGACAACGGGAGCACCGCAGATGTGGGCAGTATCAATCGACACTGGGCTGGAGGCCCCGAAGTTAGGTAGCAGGGCTCTTAAGTATTGTGTTACACAGGTGTGTGTCATATGAGCAATTCACTGACGGATAATTTGTCATTTAACCCATTAGGGGTCTCTGAATTGAGGGAAATTATCCATTTATTTTCTAGGCGAAGAAGAGTCCTTCTTACATCAGAGTGGGGCTGGGGGTGTATTTTTTCTAAGACAGTAACTGTAAAATTGTCATATCTTGGGTTACATGTTTTAAAATGCATGTACAGCACAGAGTTGTCATACCCTGTATGGAAACGTGACCTGTGTTCACACACCCTGGTTTTCAATTCTCTAGTCGATAAACCGACATAGAGACCCCCACAACAACCACAAATTAAACAATATATTATGTTCTTAGAATTGCATGTTGACCAAGTGTTGATTTTATGTATTTTATTGTTAGTGGGGTTTTGGATTTGGGTCAAAGGAGAAATGTGCCTGCAGATACTGCACCTGCCGCATTTCTTGGCGCCAGGGGTAAGGGTATAGCGGGGGAGGGAGTCAAACATGTTATCTTTAGTGTGTACTAGAAGGTCTCTCAAGTTCTGCGACCTCTTGTATGCAATTAAAGGTAGATTTTCTAGGCCTGGGATGGAACTCACCAAAGGCCAGAAATTGTTAATTATTTTTTTGATGTCTTTGGAATGGGGTGACAAAGTAAGTGGCCAGATAATTTTGGAGGGCGCTGTTCTAGCCCTAGGAGTCAGTAATTGGTCCCTAGGTATGTTGTTAGCTCGGTGTAGGGCTGAATTTAGTATCCTGTCAGGATAACCCCTACGTTTTAAATTATCAAGAAAAAGATGGGCGTCATGGGTAAAATGGTGCGGGAAGGAAGAATTTCTTTTCAGTCGTATAAGAGAGGAAAAAGGTAAGTTGTTTTTTAGGTGGTGGGGATGAAACGAGGAGTAGTGGAGGAGGGAATTGGTGTTAGTTGGTTTGGAGTAATTCCTCACTCTAACTTGGTTGTTATGTACAAAAATGGTTAAATCAAGAAAATTAACCTCCTCCGTACTGCACTCAAAAGAAAAGTCATATTGGGATGCCAATTGTTCATCCAATCTTGGAACTTCTTGATGTTAGTTTGTCCATCCACGATACATAGAATATCATCGATATATCTAAAAAAAATGTTTTATATGTCCAGAGAATTGGACATGTTCCTCAGAGAAAAGGTATGTTTCTTCTAAAGATCCCACAAAAATGTTGGCAACTGTAGGAGCTAGAGCCTGACCCATGGAAATACCCCCCACTTGTAAATAATATTGTTCTCTAAATATAAAATAATTGTATTCAAAGATGAGATCAATAAGATCCATAAGATAGGCCGAAGATGGCCGATGGGGGGTCGAGCGCCTATCAAGGGTGTTGTGAATAATGTGTCTGGCTTCGTCACATGGGATATTAGTGTATAATGAGGAAATATCCGCTGATATAAGGATGTCGGAGGGCAGTATGGAGATGCCTTCAATCTTATTTATCAGGTCTCTGGTGTCTTTTATGTATGTAGGTAGTCGTTGAGCAAAAGGTTGGAGTATAGTATCCAGAAAGATGCCTAAAGGTTGTAATAAACTGTCAGTGGCAGCCACGATGGGTCTGCCTAACGGGGGCCTAGTGGCCTTGTGAATTTTTGGTAATAAGTACAGGTGAGGGATGCTCGGGTGGTGATTTACTAGGAATTCAGCTTCTTGGTTAGTTAATTGGCCATTGAGAAGGCCGTCCTGGATCACATTGTAAATGGTTTTCGCAAATTTGGGAGTTGGGTCTTGGGGTAGTGTCCTGTAATACTTTGGATTTTCTAATTGGGATGATGCCTCTTTGTAGTAGTCAGTGCGTTCCCAGACCACTATCGATCCTCCTTTGTCAGCGGGCTTGATAATCACCTGTGGGTGATTGCCCAGCTCTTTAAGACGTTTGATGTCCCTATCATTGAGGTTCGAATGTCTTTTATCATGTTGGTGGTCAATGGCTGAGACTTGTTGTAGGACTGTTTTTTCAAAAAATTTTATGTTATCTGATACTACAGGGGACTAAAAGTAATTTTAGTTCTGATTCTAGAGGCTGTGTAGCGGTCATTGGGTGAATCTTTAAAATGTTCCTTCAGGCGCATGGTGCGAAATAAAGTAGCCAAATCAGTGCGAATATTAACAGCCGAGCAATTGGGAGTGAATACATACGATAAGCCTTTATTTAACAGAAATATGTCATGGTCAGATAATTTTAACTGAGAGAGATTGACAACTAAGTCCCCTTCTTTCTTCCCCGTCCCTTGGGAAAATTTTGCATTTGTGGTTGAGGATTAGGAGAGCGAGAGGTAGATGGTGCATTGGATTGTTTCTGGCTTCTTAATGCGTACTTTTGTGAACTGCCTGAGTGAGCTGAGGAGTCCGAAACAGTCCCTGGATCATCAGAGAGGTTGCCAGAGGCAAGGGACTCTCTTGAATTAAATCTTACTTGTCTGGGACCTGGTCTATAGTAAAAGTTTTTCTGGTAGGTCCATTTGTAGATTCTATTGTTGCTGTAATCTATCTCGTCTCTTTTAAATTTATTGATTTTATAGTCCCTAATTTCTTTTTGTAATTTGTCACATTGTTCTTTAATAGAATCCAGATCTCGAATAGGTAATGCTGTTTCTGTTTGGGTTTTGAGAGTGTCTATATCATCGTCAAGAGTCCTAAGTTCTACCATGGACCTTTGGATGATAAGTAACATCACATCTTTACTGGCCCTGGACATGATGGCTTGCCAGCTCTTTAGGAAATTGTCGTCATTAGTGTAGGAGCCGGGGGCAGTTGTAAACGCAGCCCTGGGAATGATCTTTCTACGCACATATTCAGACAGAGTATCTATGTTGAGGCGTACCCTAACTCTCCTGAGTTCCTTATTGGTAATGTCCTGTAAAATAGACGCTAGATTGCGGTCTGCACTGGTGGTGCTGTCTTCATTGTCTCCAAATAAGCCTCTATCCTTGATTAAGTCATCTTCCTGCTCTTGGTTAAATGCTTCCACAATTTGTGGTTCCATATTCCCACCAAAACAAGGACTCAAAGGTCCAGGTACAATAATAGGCAAAGGAAAAGCTGTTCCACATATACAACAATGCAAAGGGGAAAGATAGCACTGGGCTATTCAGCAACACAGTCTATAGTTGATAAATACACCATGAAAATACTTAGTATGATATATATTGTGTCATAACATCTATAGTACAACGCGTGGAAGTATCATATACAAATCATATATACATAATGAGGTAAGTACCGATATAATGTACAATGAAAGCAATAAATGGCGGTGAGCTCGCTGATGTGGGCGGCGAGCTAAGACGCCCAGGCTCCGGTGAGGAGAGGCAATGCTGGATGATGAAGGCCCGAGTCCCATTATATACAACTAGCTGTACCCGGCACGCGTTGCTGTGCCCTATTTAGGAGATGTGAGAAAGTCTGAGTATGTAAGGGTTGGAATTGATGTTACTTATGGTCTTGGTGGGTTCATGGCTGTGTCGTTGTGGGTTGTTCTGGTAGGTGGGATGTTGAAGTCCTGTGGAGTTGTCGGTGTGTGGTGTTGCTGGCGTTCTGCAGAGCTTGTGGATATACAGTGTTTTTGTCTTTCCGTCTGCTGTGTTGATGTAGAGGTTCTGTGGTTTCCCAACTCTGGAGCACGCTACGTAGAGTTGTCCGTGGGAGAAGCATTCTGTGTCAAGGTCTGTGCCACAGATTTGTAGTGTTTGTCCTTGAGCCTTGTTTATGGTGATGGCAAAAGCTAGTGTCGTGCAGTGTCTTTCTGTTCTGGCGTTTGTTCTGCCCTTTTTTGTGTGATGTATGTAGCGTTGCGAGTGTGTCGTCTGATGCTGTTCTTTTTAGGAGGCATGGCTTGTCTTTTGGGTCAGCTTATGCCTGTGTGGAAGGAAGGAATGGCATACAAATGGGTTGAGCAGTAGACGCAAGGTTGTGTTATGTGCGTATTGTGTTGTGTGTAGGTATTACTTTTTTGGTGAGTTAGTGGGTGTGTGGTGGCATTGTGGATGGTAGTATGTTGTGGAATGCTTGTGTGGGTGGGGTGTTTTGGGTGTTTGTGTGTATTTGTAGAGTATCAGTGCAGTGTTGCGTTGTGTTGTGGTTGGAGTATAGGTGGAGTTGGTTTTTGTTTGTGGTGGTGGTAGGTGTTGTGTGTGCGGGGTCCCGTAAGGTTGGGGGGATGGGTTGTGATAGGAAGTTGTGTTGTGTTGTGTGGGTAGGAATTGCTGGAGTATTGTGCCTGGGACATGTGTGTATTTGGAGGTGTGTGTGGTGGTGAGTAGTGAGTGCAGTCCTGGGTTTTGTGTTGGGGAAGTTGTTAGGTATTTGTGGGGTGTATTTTGTGTGTTGTGGTGACATAGTTGTGTTAGTCTGGCTGTGTGCTGGTTGTGATGTGGAGGGGGTGTTGCTTTTGCCAGTGTGTTTCTTGTGTATTTGGGGGTGTTTTTGTGTTGCAGGATTTTTTTTTGTGGGTTTTGCAAGTTCATGTTATTCTGGGGTTATGTGTTTGTCAGTGGTGCCTGTGTCCCTGGTGTCCTATTTGTCTCCCTCCTAGTGTTTGGCCTTGACAGTTTAACCCACAAACACCAACTGACTGAACTCAAATCACTCAGCATTCTAGCCTAGCCTTGGCTGGCTGTGCCCAGCGTTACTATGGTTACTCAGCCTCCCTGCATTTTGTGTGGGCCGATGTTGGCCAATGGGTTTCGCTGGCTGCCGCAGAGGATGCTGGGAAATGTAGTTTTTTAATTGTTGTTTTGGGGGCCTTCTAGGTTTTGGGGGGGAAAGTTTCTTTGCTAAAAACCTTCCTTGCCTGAGGCCTATTTTTGTTGGCAAGTTTGGTGTCTCTGCCTTGGAAGGTTTCTCTGTCTCTGTCAGTCGTTCGATGACGGGTCCTCCTTTATATAATAGATGGCATCCCTTATATAAAATGGCAAAATCAATGTTTTCTTTGGGTTTAAAAAAAACATTTTCAAGCTGTGGCTGGTGCAGAACCCATAGATATGGAGGGATGATTCAACATTTCTCTTTCAGTAGAGAAGACATTGTCTATGCAAGGGGAACTCTCATCATAACAGGGAGATAACCAGGCCCGGATTAACCCATTTTGGCACCCTAGGCCACACTTTGGAATTACGCCCCCAAACCAATCTGCGAACCCCCGAGCCGGCTGGCGGGCAGGAGGGCCTACTCCCTCGGCCAAGCCCTCCCATACAGGCTGGGCCCAATGTCGCTCGGCCTCCCTCCCACCGGGTGTTTTGGCCACTCGTTCCGCCCAGACGCAGCAGGCGCCTTCCTTCCTCCCCTCAGCCGCTGAAGCCGCCTCAGGCATTACTTCTCTCTCTCGCCGCTTTCCCGCTTCACCAAAAAGAGACCCCCCTCCTCCGCTCTCCCATTGACACACAGCCCGTGACCACGCCCCGCCCACTGAGAGCCCCCATTCGCAGAAGGTGCCACTCTGCAGCTTTGATTGACGGGTTGCCAAGAAAGGCTGGGAGGAAGGCCTGTGGTGGCGAGCAGAAGGGAGGCGGGGCTCTTCTTCGTCAGAGGGAGTGACCATGTGCGGCACCCAGAAACATAGCGAAGGAGACAGAGGCGCCCTCCTGCTGCACGCGCATGCCCGCCAGCGGCCCCGGGGCGGGGCTTCCGTCCACCTCATCATCCCCGCACCCTCCTTCCTTGACAAGGGGCCGGGGGCGATGGCGAAGGAGGGGGGGCGCCATTCCCTCCTACCCCTCCGCCAAGCAGCGCTCTCCCCCCCCCACCCCCCAAGAGAGAGAGAGAGTGAGAGAGAGATAGAGAGTCACACGCGGTTTTGTTTGATTTTTTTTTTTGGTCCTTGATCTGGCGCCCCCCCCCCCCTAGGCCTGCGCCCATAGGCCATGGCCTAGTGTGGCCTTATGGGTAATCCGGGCCTGGAGATAACGTCTCCAATCCTAAAGACCATCCTCCTAATTCTAACCATTACTAATGCTGACCAAGCTGTTATGAGTGCTCTCTACCGCATGACTATTTACTCAATACATTGACCCGAAGAAGATCTCATCCCGCAAACAGAGCACATATAAAACCAGCCTTCCTCTGTAACTCTTAGGAAGAAAAGTGAGAATTATGGAAATCCCACAAGCGTGTGGACCATTTCAACGGAAAGGAGGAAACCATGAAAATGGAACAAAATCTGGCTGCCAGCGTTTAAAAACTCTAAAATCATAACAGGAAATAAAGATCAACACTCAAAAACAGGATAATTCCAGATAAGAATCAATCAGGGGGACGCTGAGGTCAAATATCAGATCAAAAATAATCTTTATCTTGTCAATTCAATGTCAATAATCATGAGCAGTATTCTGCATTCATCGTTGTGAAACAAAAATTCTTATTCCAAAATCATTCGTCTGTATTAGACATTGTATAATAAGCAAAAGAAGAGTCTTGAGCAACCACGCTATAATAACTATAAATCAAAGATCCACAATGGGTCAAATTCCTCTGGCGTGGTTCTCAGAAGGGTCGACAGTCATTGTCCAAGCCGTTTCGCCAATCCTGGCTTCCACAGGACCCCAGACTCAATGCTAAATAAAGGCTTGGACCATGACTGTCGACCCTTCTGAGAACCACGCCAGAGGAATTTGACCCTGTATTGTTCTGTATTTTATCGTGCTCTTGTAAGCCGCCGCGAGCCTCCGGGAGTCGGCGGCATAGAAACCCGAAAAATAAATAAAATAAATAAATAAAGATAAAGATTATTTTTGATCTTATATTTGACCTCAGCGTCTTCCTAACCCCGTCTTCTCTACTATACGTTGATCCTGGAACTACTTACCTATTACCCTTTGCAAGAATCAATCAGGGCCAGCTAATCATCCCCAAGCAAAGGATTCCCCCAGGCAGTAAGAAGCCAGACCTTGAAACTGCTAGGCCATTAAATGGTAATCAAGGTGGCCAATTGAAACATATACCTCAAACAGACAAGAGTTCTTTCTCCCTCCACAGATATATAAACCCCCTTTTCCTAGTTTCCAATAGACCTCACAACCTCTGAGGATACCTGTCATAGATGTGGGCAAAACGTCAGGAGAGAATGCTTCTGGAACATGGCCAGACAGCCCAGAAAACTCACAGCAACCCAGTGAGGAAATATAGTATGAAAATATACATGTTGGAATCTGAATCTTGTTGGAAACTATCCCACTAACTGACTATGTACCAAGCCTATATATGAATGTGTTTATTTAATGGTAAAAAAGTAAGACTACGTACTGTCTATCTGACATCCATCTTGCCAGATCCTTTATTTATTATTTTGACACTTCATTTGCTGTTGCAATTCAGGATGAGAAGGACAGCAGATGCATTCTCGTGTATTCCCCCAGGTCACAAATTAGGAAAGGATGGGTCTGCGGATATGTATTGCAGTGTTTCTCAACCAGTGTGCCGTGGCACACTAGTGTGCCGTGAGCGATCATCAGGTGTGCCGTGGGAAATTGGAACCTCCTTTCTTCCCCCTCCTGCCGAACACTGCCGAAGTTTCCCCATGCCTGTTTTAGGGACCTTAAAGTGGTGAGCCTCCTTCCAGCATTGCGATTCTGGATAGAAAACAAACAACAACATAACGTAACATTGTTTGAGTCCACAGTGCTCTCGGGGTGTAGGTGAACTACAACTTCCAAACTCAAGGTCAATTCCCAAGCAAGCCTTTCAGTACTTTCTGTTGGTAATGAGAGTTCAATAGGCCAAGTTTGGTTCAATTTCATTGTTGCAAGAGTTCAGGATGCTCTTTGATTGTGTGTTAACTATAAATCCCAAAAAGTGTAACTCCCAAATGTCAAGGTCTATTTTCCTCAAAACTAAACACAGAGAGAGACTGATAGCTGTTGAGCATAGGATTCCCATATGCCCCTTATTCTAAGGGACGTCCCTTATTTTGGCCCTAAAATTTGTGTCCCTTATTTTCAGGCCCTGTCCCTTATTTTTGACTAGCAGGACAGGACTGGGCGGGGTTGACCAGAGGAAGGTGCGCGCTGCGGTTTCCACGGCAACGCCTGCCCGGGGATTCCAACTCGCAGGGCAGCCTGCGTCCCCGTTGGAAGGAAGAGGCGATACAGGACTTTTTCAAAGCACAGTAGACTAATTAACCATTACCCAAGGGGAATGTTGGATCATGCTGGATAAAGATAGTTTCTGGTTGCTTGAGAGTTACTCTTAAAATAGGCCTAGCTGTGCATCCCAATACTATACAATGCTGTGTATCCCATACTATACTACACCATTAACTATTGACATAATAATCATGAAGATGTACTGTCTTATAAAATTTATTTTATTTTAATGCACTTTTAAAGTCAGCAAAGTCAAGGACTAAATACAGATGGAGAAACTGAGGTAGTTCTAATAATGTGTTTTCTGCATGACAAAGCGTGCAGAAACATACCATGTACTGCTAAGAGGGTGCAAGTCAGTTTCTTTTGTGAGTTTCAATCATTATCTTATTCTGCTAATAAAATCTATTTCTACCTAATGTTAGAGTTTCAAGTTTTTAATGAAGTGTCCCTTATTTTTGTGGAAAATCCCATAAATGTCCCTTATTTCTTATATCAAAAAATGGCAACCCTAGTTGAGCAAGACCTTTGTGTCTGTCTTTCTGCCATTCCTGCCAGGATATCTATGTTGTGTTCATCGAAACAGGCCCAGGTTTCACACTGAGTGTATAAATACATTTAAAAACATATTAACTATATGTATTACTGTGTTAGAGTGTCATTTTGGTTGGTGGTGCGCCCCAGGATTTTGTAAATGTAAAAAATGTGCCGCAGCTCAAAAAAGGTTGAAAAATACTGATGTATCGTACCAGCCATTACTTCTATTTGGACCATGGATGCCTCAAGCTTTGTTCTGCCACGTTAATTCGTAGGTAGGTACATGGGCACCTCTTATTGACCAGCGTATATTGTATTATGCTTTCCATGTTCCTGTTTCTCTTTACTCTTGGGGTCTTTTTCTTTCTGTAGATTTACTACTTATATTGAAGAACCGCTGGAAATTCATATGAATTCCCCTTGTGCATTGAAACTTCGGTGGATTGTGGGGCCTTTACCTGAATTGGAAGGAACAGCCGTAAATGATTCCACGGGTTCTCTTCCAAGCTAATAAACGTTCCCGGGTGAGAGAGGCCATCCAGCACGAGTGTCCATCTTCAGAAAGTGTGAGCGGGAGGAAAGAAGTAGAAACTCAGCATGGTGCAAAAACGAAGATGGAAATAGGATCAGATGTTCGTTTGGATGTGTTCGCCCAACGCCTGGGGCAAGAAATATTTCACACGTTCCAGTCTCTTTTGGACATCTTTACAGAACAAAAGTCATGAACCTGGAGAAGGGAGAAATCTTTGGCAATCGTGCTGTTTTGCCCTAAAGGAAGGCTTTCAAATCTTGTTTCTTGAAAGAAAATATTTCTCCATTAAGCAAAGAACGGGAACACA
This sequence comes from Anolis apletophallus, assembly GCA_030556195.1. Classification (NCBI taxonomy): domain Eukaryota; kingdom Metazoa; phylum Chordata; class Lepidosauria; order Squamata; family Anolidae; genus Anolis; species Anolis apletophallus. The sequence continues at coordinate 29,510 of JARBWK010000219.1, read as the reverse complement.
TGCACAGAGTGCTCTGGCTGACACAGAGGACAGGCCATCTCCTTCCCCTCCGCCAGGCAGTGTCCATCTGAACAGTATCTGTTTGTCGTATCAGAAGCAAACCATGGGTACAGTTGTAATATATTTTTTAAAAACAAAGTTTAAAAACTTTGTGTTGTAATTGAGCCTTCGGTTGCTACTACTAGTAGTATTGGGGAAGATGCTGGGTCAATAGCATCAAGCAATAGTATGGAATGGGGTGAAGCTCTGTGTAATCAAGACTCTGCAGCTGGGAGGAAAAGGGCTGCTAGTGATTCTAGTCTTGAAGGGCTGGAACAGAGAAAAAGGATCCGGCAGATACTTAGAGACCCTTCTGATTCAGAAACCTTTGAAGGTTTCCCTGGGGAAGAAGAAATGTGATCAGAGGAAAGTGATACTGATCTAGAATCAACGTTGGTTCAGGAAGTAAGGGATGTGTGTAACGAAGAGTCTAATTCTGATACCTTCCTCGGCTTTGACAGTGACTTAGACTGGCCTTCTGAGGCTTCAGGTACAGATTGGGATACTTTAAGCTTCCAACAGCGTTGGCAAGATTGGAGGTCTGCACAGAGCACAACAGCTGTAGGAGATGCAGCAGCTGGTGCTCATGATCATGGAGGGTCTTCAGACGACAGTGATGTTTAAGTGCTATATAAGAAATGGGTTTTTGGGGCTGCATTTATGGCGGTCAAAGAGTTGATGTCTGGTCCTTGTCTCTGGCATTCCTATGATCCTGATATTGTGTGCCTTGTTCCTGTTTCCAGTTACTCGTGAGTTATGGGCTATTTCTCCACCTTGTTCTTGGGGTGAGCTGCTGTGGCAGCTCTAGCTGATGTTTGGGAAAAGGTGGGGGGGGGGTTGGAATGTAATGTCTGCTTTTCTGTTTAGTTGCCTGAGGTGTATTCCCTGTGGCGGGGCTTGGTCTCCGCTGAATCTATGTGAAAGACATGCACCATGGTGATTTTTGTCATTCCTCACAAAGGGGACATCCTTCTTTCGGGGGGATTCGGGTGTCCCATCTGCCTCACTTTTTGTTTACATTCCCTTGGTCGAAACCAAAGACAAGATACCATCAATGGAACCCGTATCTGGAATAAAGGATTACTGGGGTCTGGCATCCTTCACTTGGGACAATACAAAAACTAGCTTGAGGACTCTTGGAAGTAATCGCCACCGCTTGAACAAACATTAGTCACTTTAATCCACTCATCATTTCCTCCTGGTTCATTGTTTCCCACTTGGACCGCCTCCTTCGCTCTCATTGGCTGAGAGCCCAAAGCGGCGCTAGCTTCCTGATTGGTTAAGGCGCGGCTAAGTGAGCCACGCTTCCCTATCAGCTGATGACTCCATCCAATCAGCTTGAAGCCGGCAAGGGGCGGAGGGCGGGGCATTTGAACGTTGACAGCTGTTTTTCTATAAGAATGTATCATTTTTCTATAAGGATGTAATGGTATGTCAGCTTTTGGGCAAATGATTGCGGCTTGACATCCGATCCAGCTTGAATGAAATAAACAACTCAGTGGCGTTTCTTCAACTTGGTGAGACTTTATTTGGGGAAATTCAGGGAAAATTGGATTGGCTGCTTCCTATCTCACCAGGGCTATATCGGATCCTCTTTGGTGGGGCTGACTGGTCTCTGCCTTCAAGCAAGACCCCCAAATGCCTGCTCGATTTCATCCACACTCGCATGTTGCGGACTCCACTTTGTAGCCCCAATTCTTAAGGTGGGCTCTGCACCTCGTGATCCCAAAGCACAGTCTGTTCAACACCTTCCAAGTCTCCCAGTCTTCTGTGTGCCCAGGAGGGAGTTTCTCATCCAGTAGCAGCCACTGATTGAGGTTCCGGGTTGTAGCCTGCCACTTTTGGACTCTCGCTTGTTGAGATGTTCCTGCGAGTATCTCTGTAGACCTTAGGAAGCTATTTCTAGTTTTAAGGCATTGGCTTGCTGGCTGATATCCAAGCAGAGGGTGGGCCGGAGATGTCACTGCCTTGGTCTTTTCATTACTGGATGCTACTTCCCAACGGATATCAGGTGGCGCAATACTGGCTAAGCAGTATAATTTCTCCAGTTGTGTAGGGCAGTGTTTCCCAACCGCACTTCCGCGGCACATTACTGTTCCGTGATGGATCATCTGGTGTGCCGCGAAAACGTCCCTCCCCCCCTTTCTCCCCCTCCTGTCAAACTCCTGCTGCTTGGGGGAGGGGGAGGAGGAAGAGGAAGGCCCAGGCGGCGGTGAAGAAAAAGAAGAAGGGGCCGGGGCTCCGCCACTTCGGCCGTTTCCCCAGCCAGTCTCCAATTGAGGGAAGGAGGAGGGAAGGGTGACGTCGCTCAGGTCCCGCCCCCTTCCCAGCGGCAGAAGATTGCTCGCGCCTGATTGAGTCATGGCGGGAGTCATGGCGGAGAGCGGCCCCCGTCCCCGGCACCGCTCTCCGTCATGACTCCAGCCCTTCGCTTGCTGAGGTCATGCGGAGGACGAGGAGCATGAGCGGTGAACGGGCTTCAGTGGGCAGGGCTGAAACCCATCCCCCGCTCATGCTCCTCCTCCGCGCGGCCTCAGCGAGCGAGGGGAGGGAGTCATGGTGGGAGTCATGGCGGAGAGTGGCCCCTGTCCCCGGCGCTGCTCTCCGCCATGACTCCGGCCCCTTGCTCGCTGAGGCCCCGTGGAGGAGGAGCATGAGCAGCGGATGGGCTTTGGTGGGCGGGGCTGAAGCCCATCCGCTGCTCATGCTCCTTCTCTTCTGCGCAGCCTCAGCGAGCAAGGGGCCGGAGTCATGGCGGAGAGTGGCACTGGTGATGGGGAATTGCCACCTTCTCTCCCCCGCCACCCCTTTCGCCCGTGAGCCGCTACCCGTGGCAATGGAAGCGGCTGAGCCTGCTGGCGGGACCCTGGGCTTGGTGGCGGCCCTCAACTTGCTCTACTGCCTGAGGGGCCCGCTTGCCAAGTTTGGTCCAGATCCAACATTGTTTGAGTCCACAGTGCTCTCTGGATGTAGGTGAACTACAACTCCAAAACTCAAGGTCAATTAACTATATGTATTACTGTGTTAGAGTGTCATTTTGGTTGGTGGTGTGCCCCCGGATTTTTTTTAATGTTAAAAGTGTGCCGCAGCTCAAAAAAGGTTGGGAAACACTGGTGTAGGGCATATACATCCTGTGATGATGCAGCATGTCCATTAAGAGCCACATCCACTGTTTTCGTGTGGTGAGATGTGAGAGTAGCAAAGCGCAAGGGTAGATGTCTTCACTGTGGCAGGCTAAAACCCAGAAGCTCAAGGTATGGCTGATACTGAATGAGCGACTCCTCCCTGGCACACCCACTTTTTGCTTGTTATCATAATTTCTATGTGATCTTCTTACACTCTTTGCTTGTTATTCAAGCAGTGCTTCTTGTAGGTCAGAGCATGGTCCAGAGCAGGGGTGCTCATTAGGTAGCTCGGGAGCTATTAGTAGATCTTCGGCCCTCTTCCAGGTGATCTTCGGGCCTCACCAACCAAATGGGGCGCTCCTGCCATGTGCGCGCACACCCTGCGTGCACGCGCACTCCTGCTGCTGGCTTCTGCTCTCGCGGTGCTTCTTTGGCCTGCGGGGCATTGCAGGAAGAAGGAAGCACGAGGCGGGGCCTCTGGAGCAGGGGTGCTCAGAATGGTGATCTCGATCACCAGGGTGATCTTCGGGCCTCATCCTGGTGATCTTCAGATCCCTGACCAGGTTTTTTGCTGTTGGTCCTCTTCACGCGCCCCTGCACGCTGCGCAGAGGTCCTCTGTCGTTGCTTCTCCCGCTCCTGCTCGCGCCGCCTCCAAAAGCTCCAGAGTCCAAGAGGCAGAATGGGCCCCCTCTTTTGGATTCCTCCTCCTCCCTCGGTCCTTCTCCAGCCACTCAGAGTCATAGGGGACCAAAGGGGGCAGGCCTGGATGACGCGATGCATGGCTGGCCCCGCGCAGATGCGCCCATCCTGCCTCTCGGACTTCTTGTGAGCTCTTGGAGGCAGCACACATGCTGGCAGCATGGAAATAGGAGCAACGACAGAGGAGAAGAAGAAGGATGCTTTGGGGTCATTTCCTTACCGCATCTCAAAGGTCGGTCTTTTTACTTTGGGGTGGGTGCTTGATTGTTCTATGGCATGTCTCTTTGTTTATTTTTAATGTTTAAAATGGCCTTTTAGCTCCAAAGCCTCTCTGCTTGCTTTGTTCCTTGAGAAATATATTTTGGGGGAATATGGAAATGTGGGAGAAATGGGGTGGTTGGATGTATTTTTGCATGCCCCTTTGTTTACCTTGCTGAGTATTAAATGGTCTTGCAGTTCAAAAGCCTCTCTTCTTACTTTCTGGCTGATAATATGTGTGGTAATATGGCAGTGTGGGAGAAATGGGGTGGTTGGACTTATTTTTATGCTCTGTTTTATATTGTTGTTATTAAATTGAAATGTTGATGTTTTATAACTTCATTTTAAGTAAACTGCCCCGAGCCTGCTGGAAGGAGCGGTACATAAAAATGATCTTTTGGACTTGGTTGCTTTAAGAGTAGCTCACATGCTGAAAAAGTGTGAGCACCCCTGGTCCAGAGTAACTTCCAGGTATGTGTGTGTGCTGCAATGCTAGAGCGGGATTCCTTCCCAGGTAACCACAGCACTTGAGGTGCTTGTCTGTTCTTAAAACAGAAAGTACTGGTCTGTGTTTTGAATGGATTAGGAATCAGCTGGTTTTCCCTGTAATAGGCAGTAAGAGCTGATTCTCTCTCACCAGAAGCAACCATAATCTGAACAGTGAATCTGACTGAAACAGACCTGTTCCAGCTGTCCACACGGCCATGTAGCCCAGAATTCTCTGGATTTTCCTGCAGAATTGGAGGATCCACAACTTTGCCGAATGTAAGACAAAGTTGGATTAAAGCCAGAAAACCTATGATACTTTCCAAACGTCCTCAAGCATTGAGGAGGCTCTGCCGGCTTCTGTTGATTCCCAAACTCTCATCTTCCAGATATTTTGAACCAAGTCCCAGCAGGCTCAAACACTTTGGCCAATGGTTAGAGATTCTGGGAGCTGAAGTCCAAAACACCTGGAGCAGTGTTTCCCAACCAGTGTGCGACAGCACACTAGCATGCTGTGAGCGATCATCAGGTGGCCGTGGCAGGCATGTAGCCAGGGGGGCTAAGGGGTGTGCCCCAGGATTTTGTAAATGTAAAAAACGTGCGCGGCTCAAAAAGGTTGAAAAACACTGGGTTAGATTGTGCATTTGTGTCTGGCCTTTGTTATCCGTGCTTTGGAAACCTCTGGGTTAAGCTACTGTAATTTGCTATGTGTGGGACTCCCTTTGAAGACTATATGAAAAGATTGTTGTTGGCTACTAAATGAACTTCGAAATCTGGCTTCCAGTCTCCACTGTGTTCCCATGAGCCGGTGATGGTATTGTTTAAGGTCTTAAAGAAACAGGACAGTGGTTGTATTGTCTTGTACTGAAATGGGATGGATTCGAGTGCGACTGTCTGCCCCAGGCATGTAGCCAGGGGGCTAGGGGGCTTCAGCCCCCCGAAATCTCAGGGTGGTCCGCGAAAAGGCCTTAATGGTACATTATTAAAACTGTTATGTTTATTCATATCATGATCTGATCACCATGCTCATTATATCCCACATTAATGGGGTTATTGGGATAACAATACAAAAGATTTGCTAGGGTAGACCCTCTTCCACCCAGTCTCAGCCCCGAACCAAACTCAGCCCCCTCCGAAACAACATCCTGGCTACGGCCCTGGCCGTGGGAAATGGGAACCTCCACTACCCTTTCTTCCCCCTCCTGCCGAACACTTTTCTTCTCCACTCGGGCTCCCTTCTTCCCAGCCTCGCTCTGCTCGCTTTGCCTCGCTTTGCTCACGCTGCCGCCATTTTGATCCGAGGGGGCAGTGTGAGCGTGTTCAGGAGGGGAGGGGGAGAGAGGAAGGCGTGGGGTGAGTCTGCGCAGTAGCACCCACACGGGTCACGTCTTCCTCCCTCCCCCCTCCCCTCCTGAAGAAGGAAGCCCGAGTGTAGAAGAAAAAGTAAGTGTTGGGCAGGAGGGGGAAGAAAGGGCGCGAAGGGGGAGGGGGAGGAAGAGGTCTCTGTCGAAAGCTGGCATGGGCAAACTTGGACCTTCCAGGTCTTTTGGACTCCAACCCCCACCATTCCTAGCAGCCTCAGGCCCTTTTCCTCCCCCTCAGCCACTTAAGCAGGAAAGGGCCTCAGGCTGTTAGGAATGGTGGGAGTTGAAGTCCAAAGCACCCAAAGGGCCCAAGTTTCCCCATGCCTGTTTTAGGGACCTTAAAGTGGTGAGCCTCCTTCCAACATTGTGATTCTGGATAGAAAACAAACAACAACATAACATTGTTTGAGTCCACAGTGCTCTCTGGGTGTAGGTGAACTACAACTTCCAAACTCAAGGTCAATTCCCAAGCAAAGCCTTTCAGTACTTTCTGTTGGTAATGAGAGCTCAATATGCCAAGTTTGGTTCAATTCCAATGTTGCAAGAGTTCAGGATGCTCTTTGATTGTGTGTTAACTATAAATCCCAGAAACGGTAACTCCCAAATGTCAAGGTCTATTTCCCCCAAACTCCATCTATGTTCACATTTGGGCATATTGAGTATTCATGCCAAGTTTGGTCCTGATCCAATATTTTTTCAGTCCACAGCGTTCATCGAAACAGGCCCAGGTTTCACACTGAGCGTATAAATACATTTAAAAACATATTCACTATCTGTATTACTGTGTTAGAGTGTCATTTTGGTTGGTGGTGCGCCCCGAGGAAGATCAATTCCTGAGAAGAATAATGATGTAAAGCGATGGCCAGAAGCTACGAAAGCGCATATGTCCCCTTCCAAAGGAGTGCAATATATTCCAAGCACTGCTTCCTTTTTCTAAAGTGGAGAAGACTTCCAGCTTGCCAGTGAATAAGTCATAAAAATGCCAATCTTTCCTCTCCTCCTCACTCTCTCCTCCCAAAGTAGAGTTTCTCCCATACTCATAGTTCGCATCCGCCAGTCCTTTGGCATTTCTACTGCCAAGGCAAATTGGCACAGAGCCCTTCGCCGAGACACATTTCAGCACCTCAAGCCGTTCTTGCTAGGCTTCACGTTATCACAGAAATTGCAAGCGTTACTTTGGCTCGGGAATGTTGCTGTTTTGGACTCACGCTCCTCGTTTCCCCAGGCCAACATGGTTCAAGGGGTTCAGGTTGCCGTGACCCAAAAAGGTAACTTCTCAAAGTTCCAGATTATTTATATTACTCTGTTAATTCCATTTGCCACCATATAAATAAAATGAAATGAATTAATCACATTTCCTATCCAGTTTAAAAACAGTTTAAAAACAATTAAAATCATATCATAATACATTTTAAAATTTATTTATCATATCAGAAACAAATTGATTGTAATCTATCTATGTGTATAATAAAAGTCAGTGTTTGCGACGGGAGGTGCGGAGGGTGGGAGGTGCGGAGGGCGGGAGGTGCGGAGGAATATGTGGCAGCTTTTCGATTGGTTGCCACTGTGGAATTATTTGCATAAAGAACTCTCATTGGCCAGCCTCAGAACACCTGACAGTTTTTCCGTTGGAAATGGAATGTTCATTTCCTCATAGGATTTCACTACAGAGAGAGGGTTTCCTGATGTACTGAGAGCATTACTAGCATTACAAGCTAGGCCTCAGATTTCACTACAGAGAGAGAGAATTTCCTGATGTACTGAGAGCACTACTAGCATTACAAGCTAGGCCCAAAAATAGACATACATCCTTCCAGCCAAAGGTGAAAACACCACTTTTCCCAACAGGCCTCAGCCTGAATTGACAGTAAGGCTTCCTAGGCCTAAGCCTGAATTGACAGTAAGGCTTTCTAGGCCATAGCCTGCATTGACAGTACAGCTTCCTAGGCCTCAGCCTGCATTGACAGTAAGGTTTCCTACGCCTCAGCCTAAATGGACAGTATGGCTTCAGGCCTCAGCCTAAATTAACAGTAAGGCTCCAGTGACAGTAAGGCTTCCTAGGCCTCAGCCTGCATTGACAGTAAGGGTTCCTAGGCTTCAGCCTGAATGGACAGTAAGGCTTCCTAGGCCTCAGCCTGCATTGACAGTAAGGGTTCCTAGGCTTCAGCCTGAATGGACAGTAAGTGTTCCTAGGCCTCAGCCCATTTCAAATAACCCGGGCACCACCGGGTCCCAAAGCTAATATTGTATAAAAAACACAAACAAAGTTAAAAACTTGGCATTATACTAAATTTTCTTTGACTGGAAGCTGGCCACTTTGAGTTCCTCTGCTGTCATTGTGAAAAGGTCGTCCAGTGTGCACGTGGCAGGGCTCAGGCTGCATTGTAGTTGGTGGTCTGCGGTTTGCTCTTCTCCACACTCGCATGTCATGGACTCCACTTTGTGGCCCCTTTTCTTGAGGCTGGCTCTGCATCTCGTGGTGCCAGAGCGCAGTCTGTTCAGCGCCCTCCAAGTCATCCAGTCTTCTGTGTGTCCAGGAGGGAGTCTTTCATCTGGTATAATAATAATAATAATAATAATAATACTTTAATATTTGTGAGTCGCCCTCCACCGGCGGTGCTCCGGGCGACTTACAACAGTTAAAACCCTAGGGTGAACAATGTACAACAGTTTAAAAACATGGAATATGAACAGGAGGGGTGGCTCAGGTAGTCCAGGGTACCGAGCCAGTCCCGAACGCTAGGCGGAAGAGCCAGGTCTTCAAGGCTGGCCGGAATCCAGATAGAGTCGGAGAGGCTCTGAGGGTGGGCGGCAGTGAGTTCCAAGTCGAAGGGGCCGCGACGGAGAAGGCTCTCCGCCGAGTTTCCGCCAGTCTAGCCTCCCGCACTCCAGGGGTAGTCAGGCGGTCACCGTTGATGGAGCGTGCTGGCCTCTCGCTGCATTGGGCCGTCAGCCGGTCACTCAGATAGGAAGGCCCAATGTTGTGCCGGGCTTTAAAGGTGAGCACCAGGAGTTTGTAAAGGGCTGGATTGAGGTTCTGGGTTTTAACCTGCCACCTTTGGACTCTCGCTTGCTGAGGTTTTCCTCTGTAGATCTTAGAAAGCTATTTCTTGATTTAAGGCATTGGCTTGCTGGCTGATATCTGAAGAATAGAGGATGGGCTGGAGATGTCAATGCCTTGGTCCTTTCATCACAGGCTGCTACTTCCCAGCGGATGTCAGGTAGTGCAATATCAGCTAAACAATATAATTTCGCCAGAGGTGTTGGGCATAGACACCGTGTGATAATCCACTGGTTTTTAAAATTTGTTTTTTATTGAGATCAACATATTCCAAACGGGGTCCCCTGCAGGGATATCTATACATATAATAAAAGTCAGTGTTTGTGGTGGTGCAGCCGAGTGAGCGGTAGGAGGAATATGTGCCAGCTTTTCGATTGGTCGCCCCTTTGGGATTATTTGCATAAATGACTCCGATTGGCCAGCCACCCAACATTCCAACACTCCTAGGCAGCACAGAGAGGAAAGGAAAGGGCCTGAGGCAGACATAAATGGCTGCAGTTGAAATTAGCCAGATGACAGTTTTTTCTGTTGGAAATGGAATGTTCAGAACCTTCGCCCAATACACTTCACTGGTCTGTGATGTATAGGGGCTGCAGTGTTGTTTGGGAAGTGAATGAGGTGAAGGTACTGCAAATCCCGTCATTCGTGGCCCATCCTGCCCTAAACCACACCAGGTTGTGAAGTGGGCCATTGGTCCCTTGTTTGCCATGTTTGGTCCTGATCCGTCATTGCTGTGGGCCGCAGTGGCTGACGACCTGAGGCCTTTTGCTTTCCCCTCTGAGTCACCTTAGAAGTGTCTTGGGTGAAGGTACTGAACATTCCATTTCCAACAGAAAAAACTGTCAACTGGCTAACTTCAACTCCAGCCTCAAGCCCTTCCCTTTCCTCTCTGTGCTGTATTGGAATGTTGGGAGGCTGGCCAGTCACAGCCATTTATGCAAATAATCCCAAAGTTGCAGCCAATCGAAACGCTGGCACATATTCGCTCGGTCGCACCACCCACCCACCGCCCGCAAACACTGACTTTTATTATATACATAGACTATATATATACAGTATATGTGTGTGTGTGTGTGTGTGTGTGGAATGTCCAGGGTGGGAGAAAGAACTCTTGTCTATTTGAGGTAGGTGTGACCTTGATTAGCATTATTTATTTATTCACACCATTTCTACCCCGCTTCTTCAACTCAGAGCGGCCTCACAACGCCAACGATTCGATGCCACACAATATACATATAATAAAAAACAGTTAAGATTAAAATACATTAAAATACAACTAGAGTTAAAATACATTAAAATACAATTAACATTAAAATGCATCATGAACACTCACCACAGTTAAAACAGTATTCCACCCATAAGCATTAGGTCTTGTCCACCAGTTTGCCATCTACCCAATCTCAGGTGCCGTATCGCGCTAAAGTGCAAATGCTTGGTCCCATAACCAGGATTTCAGTTTTTTCTGAATGCCAGGAGGGATTAAGCCGATTGAATATCAATAGGGAGTGCGTTCCACAGGTGGGGAGCCACCACCGAGAAGGCCCTCTCTCTCGTCCCCACCAACCGCATTTGAGATGTAGGCGGGAGCGAGAGCAGGGCCTCCCCGGATGATCTTAAGGTACAGGATGGGACGTAGCGGCTGATGCGTTCGGACAAGTAAGCTGGGCCAGAACTGTATAGAGCTTTAAAGGTCAAAACCAGCACTTTGAGTTGAGCTCGGAAGTGGACAGGCAGCCAGTGGAGCTGACACAACAGGGGGGTGGTATGCTCCCTGTATGTCGCTCCCGTTAGTAGCCTGGCTGCCACCCGCTGGATTAATTGCAGTTTCCAAACTGTCTTCAAAGGCAGCCCCACGTGGAGTGCGTTGCAGTAATCAATTCGGGATGTGGCCAGAGCGTGGACGACCGTAGCCAGATCAGACTTCCCAAGGTATGGGCGCAGCTGGCGCACGAGTCTTAACTGTGCAAAAGCTCCCCTGGCCACCGCCGGGACCTGGGCTTCCAGGCTCAGCGCTGAGTCCAGGATCACTCCCAAGCTGCGAACCTGCGCCTTCAGGGGGAGGGTGACCCCTTCCATCCAACACAGGCTGTAACCCTATGCCCTGTTCGGCCTTTCGACTGACCAGGAGGACCTCTGTCTTGTCTGGATTAAGTCTCAATGTGCTAGCCCTCATCCAGTCCGACACAGCAGCCAAGCACCGGTTCAAAGCATACAAGGGCCTTGCAGTTTCAAGGTCTGGCTTCTTACTGGCTGGGGGGAATCCTTTGTTGGAAGGTGGCCAATGCCAACAGTCACATCTGCGCCCAAGAGACGTGAGTTCTTCCTCCCACCTTGGGCATTACTTACTCCCCAGATATAGAAAACCCCCACTTTGCCTAGTTTCCAAGAGACCTCACAAGCTCTGGGGATGCTTGTCATAGATGCAGGCGAAACGTCAGGAGAGAATGCTTCTGGAACAGGCCACAGCATGAGGAACTGTATTAACGGGTCGCAGCCTGAGAGACAGGGCTCTCACCTCATCCCTCTTCACTCCCGAAAAGGGCCAGGACCACACAGGGACGTGCAGAGGTCCAAGGACGAAGGAGGGAGCTCTATTCCACGCCCAATGACCTCATCCAATGACCAATACAGACGAAACTTGGCACACAAAACCCCCAAAACCCAGTCTACATCCTGGTGCAGTTTGAAGGAGGACAGACCATGGATGATGGGACTTTAAGTACCTCCAATCACTTCCCCAGACGGCTGCAACCTTCAGTCTTGAATGATAAAGACTAAACTTGGCACACAGAGCCTCCATGACCCACTTTACATCCTGGTGCAGTTTGGAGGAGGGCAGACCATGCATGATGGGACTTGAAGTACCTTCACTCACTTCCCAAAACTGCTGCAAACCTAATCCAATGACTGATCAAGGCCAAACCTGACACACAGAGCCCTCATGATCCACTCTACATCCTGGTGCAGTTTTGTGTGGGACGGACCACGGATGATGGGACTTGAAGTACCTTCACTCAGTTCCTGAAAATAATTCGACCCTCATCCAATGACCAATACAGACTAAACTTGGCACACAGAGCCCCCATGACCCACTCTACATCCTGCTGCAGTTTGAAGGAGGATGGACCATGGATAATTGGAGTTGAAGTACCTCTACTCACTTCCCGAGACTGCTGCGACCTTCATTCAATGACTAATCAAGACCAAACTTGGCACATAGAGCCCCCATGACCCACTCTACACTCTGATGCTGTTTCGAAGAGGACGGACCACGGATGATGGGACTTGAAGTACCTTCACTCACTTCCTGAGATGGCTACGAACCTCATCCAGTGACTGATCGAGACCAAAATTGGCACACATAACCACCATGAACCCCTTTATGTCCTGGTGAGGCTTGGGGGGAGGACAGCAATGGATGATGGGATTTGTTGTACTTTCACACTCTTACTTACTCCTCAGATATAGAACCCCCCCCCCCACTTTGCCTAGTTTCCAAGAGACCTCACAACCTCTGGGGATGCTTGTCATAGATGCAGGCGAAACGTCAGGAGAGAATGCTTCTGGAACAGGCAGGGGCGGTCCTACAGGTAGGCCAAGTAAGCGGCCGCATAGGGCACCATCTGGGAAGGGGGCGCAATCCTGGTCGCATGGGGCGCCATCCTGGCCCTGCTGATGTTCCTCAGGCAGTGCCACAGCTGGCTGCTTTTGGGCCCCGGCCTTGTGCACTCTGACGCCGCTTCTGGGCATGTGCGGAGGTTTTCGCGCAGGCGCAGTTGCTCCGGAGCTGAAGTTGAGTGCAGGAGCAACTGCACATGCGCGAAAACCTCAGCGCATGCCCAGTAGCTCCCTTGCGCAGAAGCCTGTAAGCAAAGCACTCCCTATCGGGCAGGCAGGGAGTGCTTCCCCTCTCCCTTTGTCTCCGCCGCGCGCGCATTTGCGGGGAAGGAGAAAAGAATCAGTGAAGGAAGTGTAAGTGAAGGAATGAATGAAGGGCTTTCCTCCTCCTCTGTGACCTCTTCTCTCCCTCCTTCCTTTCTTGGCTCTGTTTCTGCCTAGACCTGAGGGGCCTGAGGCTATGAGGAGTTGTGGGAGTTGGAGTCCAAAACACCTAGAGGGAGGGAGGGAGGGCCCAAGTTTGCCCAGGCCGCTGCCTGTATTCGACCTCATTTGAACATTTTGGCTGTTTTTCTATTTACATTTACATTGGGATCCTAATTTTGGACTTATGGGAGACTCCTATGGATTATGAGACGGGTGGGAGGTAATATATTCTGATTTTGATGCATTTACATTGCATTTCTTGTTGATTATTATACAGTTCTGCTTAATATTGTCATACAATATAATAAAAATACAATATAACAATAGAATAATGATATATTTTATATTACATGCAATATTACAAACAATATTGCAGTATAGTGGTATTGTACAAAATAGTAACATATCATATTTTACTTTACTTTATTTTGGGTTATTTGAGTTTTATAGGAGTCATGAAAATATTTAGTAGAGGATAATTTTATTGAAATAAATAATTTTATTTATTATTTTATAATAATAATAATATAATAGAATGTTATATTGTATTATAATGTCAATATATTATAATATAATTATACTAGCTGTACCCGGCACGCGTTGCTGTGCCCTATTTAGGAGATGCGAGATGTAAGGGTTGGAAATGATGTTACTTACGGTCTTGGTGGGGTCATGTAGGCATGAATTGCGCACTTTCTATGTGTGCTCCAAATGATGTCATCTGGAAGCGTGAGTTGTATTGTCTTCTATAGCGGAGGAAGTGTTTTGATTCTGGAGTGTCTCCACTCAGCAAAGTCTGTAGTGGTTGTGGAGGAGTGGCAAGTGGTGGTAGAGAGACTTTACCGGCTAGGCAGCACATTCCTGGTGTTTCTGCTGGGTATTTCAGGGCTTTGCAGTGTGTGCAGATGTGCGTTAGGGTGCCAATGTCGGCCTCTGGCGCCATGCTGTAGTCTTCTGCAGCGTTGTATCTGAAGGCTAGGCGGTGGAATTGGTTGTGGTGTTTTTGAAGTTTGTTTTCTGTGTTGCGGCGTCGTTTTCCTGCGCTCCTTGCGCGCTGCTGTTGTGTTGCATTTCTGCGTCTTTGTTGTTCTTGTCGTGCAGTTCTTTGCATTTGGTTCTCAGCTGTGCGTCGTGCAGTGACCTGTTGTCTGTGTCTCTGCTGCGCAGTGTGTTTCTGTTCTGGCGTTTGTTCTGCCCTTTTTTGTTTGATGTATGTAGCGTTGTGAGTGTGTCGTCCGATGCTGTTATTTTTATAAGGCATGGCTTGTCTTTTGGGTCAGTTTATGTCTGTGTGGAAGGAAGGAATGGTTTTAGTTTGTGGTGTTTGTAGGTGTTGTGTGTACGGGGTCCCGTAAGGTTGGTGGGATGGGTTGTGATTGGAAGTTGTGTTGTGTTGTGTGGGTAGGAATTTGCTGGAGAATTGCTCCCTCAGAGTTTGGTTTTGGCAGTTTAACCCTCAAACACCAACTGAAATCTCTCAGCATTCTATCCTAGCCTTGGATGGCTCTTGCCAGCGTTGCTATGGTTACAGCAGTTATGCAAATCCGCCCCTAATTGGCAGCCAATCATGTTGTTCAAAATGTAGAGGCTGGGTGAGTCGTTGGCTGCCCCGGAGGATACTGGGAAATGTAGTTTTATTTTTACTCGTTGTTTTGGGGCCTTTTATGTTTGGGGGGAAAGTTTCTTTGCTACAAACGTACCTTGCTTGAGGCCTATTTCTGTTGGCAAGTATTGTTTTTCTGCGTTGTATGGTTTCTTTGTTTGAGGTATACATCACATGACGTGAACCCATTTATATAATAGACTAGCTGTACCTGGCACGCGTTGCTGTGCCCTTTTTAGGAGATGCGAGAAAGTCCAATCATCCACGGTGTGCCCTCCTCTAAACTGCAGTTGGATGGAGTGTGGGTCATGGGGGGCATGGTGTGCCAAGTTGGGTCTTTATTGGTCTTGGTTCTGGGCCACAGTGGTCTGTGGGGACTGCTGGGTTTTGAAGTACTACAAATCCGGTTGTCCATGGTGGTACTTCAAGTCCCATCATGCATGGTCGGGGCTCTGTGTGCCAAGGTAGGTTACTGTAAATTCAGGCCATACACAATGTCCCATGAGCTGAGGCCTAGTTAGGAACAGCAAGTTAATGAAGCCTTACTGTCAATTCAGGCCATACACAATGTCAATGAGCTGAGGCCTAGGCGGGAGAATCAAGTTAATGAAGCCTTACTGTCAATTCAGAGCGTAAACAGCTTCCCAGTAAGTGAGGGCTAGTTAGGGAAATCAAGTTAATGAAGCCTTACTGTCAATTTTGGGCGTGGTCTGTATTTTTTTGGGGTGTAAATTTTTCGGTTGGAAGTGATTTGGGTGTTTGTGTTGGGGATTGGCTCAGGTCTTTTCCTTATTCTGTTTTGGCAGTTTATTATGGTTCGGAATTTTCATGTTGGCTGGCCATTGCAGCAGTTATGCAAATCTGCCCTTATTGGCAGCCAATCATGTTGTTCAGAATGTAGAGGCTGGGTGAGTCGTTGGCTGCCCCGGAGGATGCTGGTAAATGTAGTTTTATTTTTTCTCGTTGTTTTGGGGGCCTTTGAGGTATACATCACATGACGTGAACCCATTTATATAATAGATTTTATTTTACTTTATTTTGGGTTATTTGAGTTTTATAGGAGTCATGAAAATATTTAGTAGAGGATAATTTTATTGAAATAAATAATTTTATTTATTATTTTATAATTATAATAATAGAATAGAATGTTATATATTATAATGTCAATATATTATAATATAATTATATTGTAATGTAGTGTAATATAATTATGATACAATATAGTATGAGTATGGTATAATATATTGTATATACATTGATACAATATAATACTACTAATGGTATTGTGACATTATAATTGTATATTTGTTTTACATTGGGGGCGGAAAAATAATGGGTTTTTTGGGGGCACCAAAATAATGTTCGCCTACCATTTAAAATTACCTTAGAGTGCCCCTGCTTGTCATAGATGCAGGCGAAAGGTCAGGAGAGAATGCTTCTCTGGACCAGGGCTGTGGGGGTGGCCACAACATGAGGAACTGTCTGAAGGGGTCGCAGCCTGAGAGACAGGGCTCTCCCCTCACCCCTCTTCACTCCCGCAAAGGGCCAGGACCACACAGGGACGTGCAGAGGTCCAAGGACGAAGGAGGGAGGGAGGGAGGGGCTGAGGGAGGCGGGCGTGGGGAGGAGACCCACCGGGAGGCTCCTCCGTGGGGGAGTTGCGCCTTTAAGAGCCGCTCCTCCTCGTCGCCTGCTTGCCTGCGATGCCCGTCGAAGGGAAAGTCGCTTCCAGCCTGGAGCCGGGACGGGCATGGGCCGCGCGTGGGGAGAAGCGCCCTGAGCCCCCCGCGACCCCTTTGGAGGGGCAGGAGCAAGCCATGGGGCCCGCGTGGCCCCCCAACGGGACCTGGCCCACTTGGGGCAACTGCTCGTGGCCCCTGGAGGCCCTCGGGTGGCAAGCGGCCCTGGGCGCCGCCTTCAGCGTGGCCGTCCTGGTCACCGTCGGAGGCAACCTCTTGGTCATCGTCGCCATCGCCAAGACGCCGCGCTTGCAGACCTTGACCAACGTCTTCATCACGTCGCTGGCCTGCGCCGACCTCATCATGGGCTTGCTGGTGGTGCCCCCCGGGGCCACGTTGGTGCTGAGCGGGCGCTGGCCGTACGGCACCACCGCCTGCGAGCTCTGGACGTCGCTGGACGTGCTCTGCGTCACGGCCAGCATCGAGACCCTCTGCGCCATCGCCGTGGACCGCTACTTAGCCATCACGGCCCCCTTGCAGTACGAGATGCTGGTCACCAAGGGCCGGGCCCGCGGCGCGGTCTGCCTGGTGTGGGCCGTGGCCGCCTTCATCTCCTTCCTGCCCATCATGAACCACTGGTGGCGGGACGGCGCCGACGAGGAGGCCCTGCGCTGCTACCGGGACCCCCAGTGCTGCGACTTCGTCACCAACATGCCCTACGCCATCCTCTCCTCCATCATCTCCTTCTACGTGCCCCTCCTGGTCATGGTCTTCGTCTACGCCCGGGTCTTCGCCGTGGCCACCCGCCAGCTGCACCTCATCGAGAAGGACAAGGGACGCTTCCTCCCGGAGGGCCGGCGGCGGCGGCCTTCCCGCCTCTTGTCGGCCATCAAGGAGCACAAGGCCCTCAAGACCCTGGGCATCATCATGGGCATCTTCACCCTCTGCTGGCTGCCCTTCTTCGTGGCCAACATCCTCAACGTCTTCGCCCGGTCCTTGGTCCCCGACCAGCTCTTCCGCTTCTTCAACTGGCTGGGCTACGTCAACTCGGCCTTCAACCCCATCATCTATTGCCGCAGCCCCGATTTCCGTGCGCCTTCAAGAAACTTCTGTGTTGTCCTCGGAGCGTGGATTGCCGCCTCACGCCGCCAAGGACCTCGAAGGCGGCCTTCTGGCTTTGGACCGCAGGCCTTGCTCGAGAAGAAGGTGGGCGCCCCGGTCGTCACGAGAGAGGACGACGACGACGATGAAGAGGACGACAACGGCACCAACAGCACCAGCAGTGGCTCCAGCAACAGGACAGGCGAAGCCAAGCTCTTGTCTCTTGCCAGCCAGGGACAGGGTGGTGCGCAGCGCCCGCTGGGGAAGCCCAGCTCAAGGCACACAGGTCACGTTATGCCCACAGCTGGAAGAGTAGGTGTTCGGAGGCGCACGCGTGGAAATGGGAGGCATGCACAGCTTAGTGTCATCTACTTTGAGGCTTCTTAAACTATGTGGCGACTAAATTTGTGCTTCTGAGTACAACTGGCCACCTTGATTACCATTTAATGGCCTTGCAGTTTCAAGGTCTGGCTTCTTACTGGCTGGGGGAATCCTTTGTTGGAAGGTGGCTGTCTGTTTGAGGCAAGTGTGAATGTTTAAATTGGCCACCTTGATTACCGTTTAATGGCCTTGCAGTTTCAAGGTCTGGCTGTTTACTGGCTGGGGGAATCCTTTGTTGGAAGGTGGCTGTCTGTTTGAGGCAAGTGTGAATGTTTAAATTGGCCACCTTGATTACCATTTAATGGCCTTGCAGTTTCAAGGTCTGGCTGTTTACTGGCTGGGGGAATCCTTTGTTGGAAGGTGGCTGTCTGTTTGAGGCAAGTGTGAATGTTTAAATTGGCCACCTTGATTACCATTTAATGGCCTTGCAGTTTCAAGGTCTGGCTGTTTACTGGCTGGGGAATCCTTTGTTGGAAGGTGGCTGTCTGTTTGAGGCAAGTGTGAATGTTTAAATTGGCCACCTTGATTACCATTTAATGGCCTTGCAGTTTCAAGGTCTGGCTTCTTACTGGCTGGGGGAATCCTTTGTTGGAAGGTGGCTGTCTGTTTGAGGCAAGTGTGAATGTTTAAATTGGCCACCTTGATTAACATTTAATGGCCTTGCAGTTTCAAGGTCTGCCTGTTTACTGGCTGGGGGAATCCTTTGTTGGAAGGTGGCTGTCTGTTTGAGGCAAGTGTGAATGTTTAAATTGGCCACCTTGATTAACATTTAATGGCCTTGCAGTTTCAAGGTCTGGCTTCTTACTGGCTGGGGGAATCCTTTGTTGGAAGGTGGCTGTCTGTTTGAGGCAAGTGTGAATGTTTAAATTGGCCACCTTGATTACCATTTAATGGCCTTGCAGTTTCAAGGTCTGGCTGTTTACTGGCTGGGGGAATCCTTTGTTGGAAGGTGGCTGTCTGTTTGAGGCAAGTGTGAATGTTTAAATTGGCCACCTTGATTACCATTTAATGGCCTTGCAGTTTTAAGGTCTGGCTTCTTACTGGCTGGGGGAATCCTTTGTTGGAAGGTGCTGTATTGTCGAAGGCTTTCGTGGCCGGAGTCACTGGGCTGTTGTGAGTTTTCCGGTTGTTGGAGGCCCCGGCGTAACAGCAGATTAAACTGCTGAGCTGCTGAACTTGCTGACTGAAAGGTTGGCGGTTCCAGAAGCATTCTCTCATGTATGGTCATGTTCCAGAAGCATTCTCTCCTGGCGTTTCCTGACAAGATGTAGGCCAGTGTTTCCCAACCCGTGTGCCGTGGCACACTAGTGTGCCGTGAGCGATCACCAGGTGTGCCGTGGGAAATGGGAACCTCCAGTACCCTTTCTTCCCCCTCCTGTCGAACACTTTTTCTTCCCCACTCGGGCTCCCTTCTTCCCAGCCTCACTCTGCTTGCTTTGCTCACGCTGTCGCTTCTGCGGGAGGGGGGAGGGAGGAAGACGTGACCCTTGCCGGCGCTACTGCGTGGACTTGCCCCGCGTCTTCCTCCCTCCCATCCCCCCTCCCTTACTGAACACGTTCGTGCTGCCCCCCTCGGATCAAAATGGTGGCAGAAGCGGCAGTGTGAGCAAAGCGTGAAGAGCGAGGCTGGGAAGAAGGGAGCCAGTGGAGAAAAAGGGAGGAAGAGGTCTCTGTCGAAAGCTGGCATGGGCAAACTTGAACCTTCCAGGTGGTTTGGACTCCAACTCCCATCATTCCTAGCAGCCTCAGGCCCTTTTCCTTTTCCCCCCTCAGCCACTTAAGCAGGAAAGGGCCTCAGGCTGTTAGGAATGGTGGGAGTTGGAGTCCAAAGCACCCAGAGGGCCGAAGTTTTCCCATGCCTGTTTGAGGGACATTAAAGTGGTGAGCCTCCTTCCAACATTGTGATTCTGGATAGAAAACACACAACAACATAACATAACGTTGTTTCACACTGAGTGTATAAATACATTTAAAAACATATTAACTATATGTATGACTGTGTTAGAGTGTCGTTTTGTGTCATTTTGGTTGGTGGTGTGCCCCAGGATTTGGTAAATGTAAAAAGTGTGCTGCAGCTCAAAAAAGGTTGCAAAACACTGGTGTAGACAAAGCATCAGGAGAGAATGCTTCTGGGACACGGCCACGCAGCCTGGAAAGCTCACACCAAACCAATTGGAATAGAAATTGGCATCAAGAGAATGGATGTGTTGTAACATTAGAAGCTCTTAGCTGTCGATTCAAGGTGAAAGTCCCAAAGCCTTTCATGGCTGGAATTACTGAGTTGCTGTGAATTTTCCTCCATGTTCCAGAAGCATTCTCTTCTGATGTTTAACCCACATCTATGGCAGGCATCCTCAGAGGTTGTGAGGCCTGCTGGAAGCTAGGCAAGTGAGGTTTATATATCTGTGAGTTGTCCAGGGTGGGAGAAAGAACTCTGGTCTGTTTGATTAGCATTGGGCACCTTGAGTAGCATTGAATAGCCTTGCAGCTTCAAAGCCTGGCTGCTTCCTGCCTGGGGGAATCCTTTGGCACCGGGAATGTGGCGCAGTTGGCGAAGTGCCAACTGCATAAGATCTCTCTTGACCAGTAGGTCATGAGTTCGAAGTCTGCCCGGGTCGAAGTGGGTGCTTGTTGACCTTTGCAGTTGACCTTTGCAGCCCGAAAGACAGTTGCATCTGTCAAGTAGGAGATAACGGTACCACATTAAGTGGGGAGGCAAATTTTGACTGAATTACGAGGCCATTAAAGAACTCCAGGAACGCTGAGGAATGCGGAAGGAACAACAAGGGACGCTGGGAACGCTGAGAGGTGAGGAGTGCGTCAGCTCCCCCTGGTGGCCAGAGTTTGCCTCTGTTCGTCTATATGTCTGTATGTGGAGATGGCAGGGTAGCCATATTGTGTCCATTTTCATGCTCAAAAAAACCGGTCCGGGTTGGTTCATCAAGTGCTCTGCTATGGCTGACTTCTCAGGTTGAGTTAGCTTGCTGTGCCTTTCGGGTTCCTTGGCTCATGTTCGGGCGTTGCAACGAGGGATTATCCCAGGCAGGAAGCAGCCAGGCTTTGAAGCTGCAAGGCTATTTAATGCCACTCACACCGGCCAATTGCAGCATTCACACTCGCCTCAAGCAGACAAGAGTTCTGTCTCCCACCTGGGATTATCCCAGGCAGGAAGCAGCCAGGCTTTGAAGCTGCAAAGCTATTTAATGCTACTCACGCTGGCCAATCGCAACATTCGCGCTTGCTTCAAGCAGACAAGAGTTCTTTCTCCCACCCTGGAAATTCCAAAGGTATATAAACCTCACTTGCTTAGTTTCCAACAGACCCCTCAGCCTCTGAGGTTGCCTGTCATGGACGTGGGCGAAACGTCAGGAGAGAATGCCATACATGGCCATACAGCCCGGAAAACGCACAGCAACCCAGTGATTCTGGCCAATGAAGTATTCGACAACACTTTGGGGATAATTGTTTCTTTATATTCTGGAAACTTGATCGGGATGGGCAGACAACAGTTCAGGGGTCAGAACGTGCGCCTGTACGACCACATTTGATGTTCCTTAAAGGACCACAAACCGAACATGAGTCAACAGCATGATGTGGCAGCTAAAAAAGCCAGCGTGCATGCGTGGAACTAGCTGGCCCTGCACATGCACACACTGGCGCACATGCAGGGAACTAGCTGGCCCTGCCCATGCGCACCTGGCATGAGGCTGGAGAGCGAGGGGGCGCCAAAAGAATGTTGCCGTACCATTTGAAATTACCTCCGTCCGCTCCTGGCTGCCTCCGAGGTGTGGTAGAGTCCCTCCTCTGGAGCTTTGTAAACAAGGTTGGATGGCCACCTGTCGGGAGGGCTTTGATTGTGTTTTCCGGCATGGTTGTTGGGATCTCTTCTACCTCTGTGATACTCAAGGTTGAATCAAATGGGATTTGTGCTTGATTTTGGATTCTCTGTAGCGAGCCTTTGCAATGGGTTGTTGTGAGTTTTCCGGGCTGTATGGCCGTGTTGCAGAAGCATTCTCTCCTGACGCTTTGCCTGCATCTATGGCAGGCATCCTCAGAAAGGTTGTGAGGACTGTTGGAAACTAGGAAAATGGGGTTTATATATCCGTGGAATAATGTCAGGTTGGGAGAAAGAACTCTTGTCTACTTGAGCAAGTGGGAATATTTCTACAATCCCAACAAAGGATTCCCAGGCAGTAAGAAGCCAGACCTTGAAACAGCAGAGCCATTAAATGCTAATCAAGGTGACCAATTGAAACATTCACATCTACCTCAAACAGGCAAGAGTTCTTTCTCCCACCCTGGACATATTTCAGGTATGTAAACCCCGTTTTCCTATGTTTTAATCTTGGAGACGTATTATTGATGTTATATTATTGTTTGATTTTAATTAGCGTGTTAATGTTTTTAATGGGTTCTAAATGTTGTTTTTATGATGTTGTTGTAAACCGCCCCAAGTTGCCTTCGGGCTAAATGAATAAATAATTTTCCTAGTTTCCAACAGACCTCACAACCTCCGAAAATGCCTGCCATAGATGCAGGCAAGTCGCTTCTTGTGTAAGAGAATTGGCCGTCTGCAAGGATGTTACGCGGGGGACGCAAGGATGTTTCGGTGTTTTATCATCCTGCGAGAGGATTCTCTCTTGTCCCCGCATGGGGAGCTGGAATTGACAGAAGGAGCTCACCCACGCTCTCCCTACATTCGAACCTCCGACCTGTCGATCTTCAGTCCTGCCGGCACAAGGGTTCAACGGATACAGGCGAAATCAGGCCCGGATCACCCGTAAGGCCACACTAGGCCACGGTCTAGGGGCGCAGCCGAGGAGGGTGCCAGATTCGGACCCCCATTTTTTAAAAGTTGATCTTCAAGCGCTTTCAGGGGCGGGGCTTCCCTTCCTCCTCCTCCCCGACGTGCCTGGCTTCCTTGACACAAGGAAGCTGGGCGTGGCAAGGAGGAGGAGGGAAGAAGGAAACTCACCCCAGGGGGCGCGGAGGGAGAAGGAGGCGTGCGGAGCTGCGAGGAGGAGGTGGGGGGGTGCGGTAGAGGTTGGTTTGAGGGCGTAATTCCAAAGTGTGGCTTAGGGCCCCAAAATTGGTTAACCTTGGCCTGGGCGAAATGTCAGGAGAGAATGCTCCTGGAGCATGGCCATACAGCCTGGAAAACTCACAACAACCCAATGATTCTGGCCATGGAAGCCTTCGACAACACAGCCTTTGCAATCCTTCTTGGAATGCTGTTCTCTGGTCGAGTCTCCACCTAGGCCTTGAAAAGTGATCTTGGAACAACAGCCTTCCGGCAAGTAAAAGAGTAAATGTTGTGTTTGTAATAGATCAGGGCTGTCCAACAGGCGGCCCCGGGGCCATACACGGCCCCCGAGCCCCTTCCCTCCGGCCCCCTAACTTGTTTTAATAAAATACAAATAAAAAATAAAATAAAATAAAATACCTACTTCTGGGTTTAGGCAAGCATCGCGAGACTACGCCAGCCACAGGGGATTTTGAGGGAGGTGGAAATCCCGTCTGTGGCTGCGTAGTCTCGCGATAGCTGCCGAAATCTCGGGTCCCGCGGGATTTGCGGCCGGCCATGGCACGCGCCTCCTCCTTCCTGGCGGCTGCTTCCAGGCCAGCCCCCATTCGTTCCCTCAAAGAGAGGCAGGGAAAGCCCCTCCTGGCTCCGTCCTCTTCCTGTGGAGGGCCCTCGCTTCCCGCCCCGCAGATGGGAGAGCCGCCGCGCCCGGCCTGAGCTTGGCCTCGGCTCCAGCGGGGCTCTTCGGGGACGGCGGCGGCGTTGGCGCTTCGGCCCTGTGGCGGGGCTCCCGCAGTATGGGTAAGGAAGGGCCTGGCTCGAATCAATCAATCTAAAAACAGTGGGACGTTGGGTGAGGGGGGGGGGGTCCTTGGCGACGCTTCCTTCCCCTCCTCCGCACCCCCCCCTTGTTGTGCTGCCTTCCCCCGTGCAGGGGCGCAACGTGGCTTCCTTTGCGCCTGCCCCCGCAATTTGTTTTTCCTTCAGGGAGGGAGGGAGGGAGGGAGCTCTTTGGGCCTCCTCCCCCCGCCTCTGGGAAAGGAGGCCCCATCAAGCCCTGCGACGGCATTGAGGTGTTTGGGTTTTTGGTGTGTCAATTTGAGTGTGGACTCAAATAACTCAAAGGTATTAGGAAACATTCCCCCAAATCCACCAGTGTTCCCATTTGGGTATATTGAGTGTTAATGCCAAGTTTGGTCCAAATCCATCATGGTTTGAGTTCACAGTGCTCTCTGGGTGGTGGTGACCTACAACTCCACGACTCAAGGTCAATTGTAAGTAAATGGGGCCGGGAGGGCGGGGGAGGAGGCGGAGCCGGGAGGGGGCGGAGCCGGGAGGGGCGGAGCCGGGGGAGGGGGCAGACCCTTCATTTTAGGTGATCAGTGACCGGAATTCCGGCCCTTGGGCCCGTAGAAGTTGGACAGCCCTGTAATAGATGTTGTCTGCCTTCTGCTAAGGGGGTGGGGTGGGGAGAGAAAAGGGTGTTTGTAGCAACTACTGGTTTTGCCTCCCTCTCTGCCAATTAATGTCTCTTCGCTGCCAGGACAGATTTGGACAAAGTATGCAAACCCAGCAGCTTGTTTCCAGAGCAGTTGTCTTTGCTACTTGGTTCCGTCTCCGCAGCCGCAAGGACTCAGTCCAATCAAGTGGCAAATGACATGGCTGACTTTTGTCTCGCTGCACATACAGTGTGCATAATTGTCCTTACTGTGTGATTGCGTGTGCAAGCGTGACACACCTCGCGCCAAGAACGACATGCAGACACAATTGGTTGGATAAAAATGGCCACAACTCAATTTATTGAAAACAGGACCATGGGGTTGGCGGCCACCCCAACGAAACGTCCATAGTCTTTTGCAAGCCTGGGGTGCGAGCGGCCCAATGCTTATCCACGGAAACTCGGCACTCCAGGGGGCCTGGGCATTATCCCCCTTACAACCAAGGGGCGATAAGCCAGCCTGATCCAGGGGCCATGCCACACGCCACACGCCAAACACGGAGTTGCGACAAAGAACATAACAAAACGTAAAAACCATGAATAGAGCAACAATAAAGTGCAGAGAAACAAAAGGAACCAACAAGCAATGCAACAAGTAAGGAGGGTGGGAGGAAAAACAAGACTGCCTCCGCATGCGGTCAGGCAGTCCCCGGGCAGCCTTAAGTAAGCTGCCCGGGCGGAAGTGCGGGCCAGCCAGAAGCAGGGAGGGGGCAGGGCGGGGGCAGCCCCCTCATTGGCCGGCCGGCGTGGGTGGCAGGAAGCCTTCCCGCCACCCCAGGGGCTTCTGGGGAGAAGAAGCCCCCTCAGGCGAGCAAGATGGCGCAAGGGCAACGCTGCCCTGCAACCCACTTGGCCGGTAAGTCGGCCAAGCCCATTGTCGCCAATACGGGATCAGTGGCATGGAAGGGAAAGCACGTGTATAGCTAGTTGAGTGACTCTTCCACACTGAAATCAATAGATCGTCAACCGATCCCCACATTCAGCAGCTGGCATTTCTAGGTCAAGGTCAAGGTTTCCCCTTGGCATTCAGCCTAGTTGTGTCCGACTCGGGGGGGGGGGTGCCCATCTCCATTTCTAAGCCGAAGAGCCGGCGTTACCCATAGAAGCCTTTAAGACTGCATGGAGCACTGTTACCTTCCCACCAAAGCGGTACCTATTGATCTACCCACATTTGCAGCAGCTGGGGCTAACAGCAGGAGCGCACCCCACTCCCTGGATTCGAACTGCTGACATTTTGGTCAGCAAGTTCAGCAGCTCAGCAGTTTAACCCACTTCGCCACCGGGAGCTTTTCTAATGGCTAGAGACATTCTGGGAAGTGAAGTCCAAAACATCTGGATGATGTTGAGAACCACTGGCCATGCCCAACTGCCTCCCCACTCCCCAGGTGGGTTGAATTGTAACTACCTGCACTCTAAACTTCAACTCCCACAATTCCAGCAGATAGGACTTATGGGAGTTGAAGTCCAAAACACCCAGAGGACCAAAGTTTGCGTATGCATTAGACCAGTGTTTCCCAACCAGTGTGCGTGGCACACTAGTGTGCCGTGAGCGATCATCAGGTGTGCTGTGGGAAATGGGAACCTCCAAGACCCTTTCTTCCCCTCCTGCCGAACGCTTTTTCTTCTCCACTCGGGCTCCCTTCTTCCCAGCCTCGCTCTGCTCGCTTTGCCTCGCTTTGCTCTGGGGCGAGTCTGCGCAGTAGCGCCCGCACGGGTCACGCCTCCCTCCCTCCCCCTTCCCCTCCTGAACACGCTCACGCTGCCCCCTCGGATCAAAATGGCAGCAGAAGCAGCAGTGTAGAAGAAAAAGTAAGTGTTGGGCAGGAGGGGGAAGAAGGGGCGCGAAGGGGGAGGGGGGAGGAAGAGACCTCTGTCGAAAGCTGGCATGGGCAAACTTGGACCTTCCAGGTGTTTTGGACTCCAACTCCAACCATTCCTAGCAGCCTCAGGCCCTTTTCCTTTTCCCCCCTCAGCCACTCAAGCAGGAAAGGGCCTCAGGCTGTTAGGAATGGTGGGAGTTGAAGTCCAAAGCACCCAGAGGGCCGAAGTTTTCCCATGCCTGTTTTAGGGACCTTGAAGTGGTGAGCCTCCTTCCAACATTGTGATTCTGGATAGAAAACAAACAACAACATAACATAACATTGTTTGAGTCCGCAGTGCTCTCTGGGTGTAGGTGAACTACAACTTCCAAACTCAAGGTCAATTCCCAAGCAAACCCTTTCAGTACTTTCTGTTGGCGATGAGAGTTCAATATGCCAAGTTTGGTTCAATTCCATTGTTGCAAGAGTTCAGGATGCTCTTTGATTGTGTGTTAACTATAAATCCCAGAAACTGTAACTCCCAAATGTCAAGGTCTATTTCCCCTGAATTCCATCTGCGTTCATATTTGGGCATATTGAGTATTCATGCCAAGTTTGGTCCTGATCCAACATTGTTTGAGTCCACAGTGCTCTCTGGATATAGGTGAACTACAACTCCAAAACCCAAGGTCAATGCCCACCAAACTCTTATAGTATTTTCTCTTGGTTATGGGAGTTCTGTGTGGGAAGTTTGTGTCTTTCTGCCATTCCTGCCAGATTACGTTGTGTTCATCGAAACAGGCCCAGGTTTTACACTGAGTGTATAAATACATTTAAAAACATATTAACTATATGTATGACTGTGTTAGAGTGTCGTTTTGTGTCAGTTTGGTTGGTGGTGTGCCCCAGGATTTTGTCAATGTAAAAAGTATGCCGAGGCTCAAAAAAGGTTAGGAAACACTGCATTAGACAATAGTTGTGATTGTTCTGAACTATGGGCCACATTTGTTCTATGGTGTGGTTTTGATCCCAACTTTCCTTCAGAACTGGGTAGTTTGACCGGCATCAATTTGCCAATGCCATCTGAGATGTTTTGGGCAAGGAAGAGAGACGTTCACCACCACCCCATCTCATCCACCTTGCATAAGGATTAAATCGAGCAGTGGTTCTCAACCTTCCTAATGCCGTGACCCCTTAATACACTTCCTTGTGTGACCCCAAACCATAACATTATTTTCGTTGCTACTTCATAGCTGTAATTTTGCTACTATTACGAATCGTAATGTAAATATCTGATATGCAGGATGTATTTTCATTCACTGCCCCAAATTTGGCACGAATTTGAATACAAATGCGGGCACTGGTTTTGTCATTTGGAAGTTGTAGTTGCTGGGATTTATAGTTCTCCCTCAATCAAAGAGCATTCTGAACTCCACCAGCGATGAAATTGAACCAAACTTGACACACAGAACTCCCATGACCAACAGAAAATATTGAAAGGGTTTGCTGGACATTGGCCTTGAATTTTGGAGTTGTAGTTCACCTACATCCAGAGAGCACTGTGGACTGAAACAGCGATAGATCTGGACCAAAGTTGGCCCAGATACTCAATTTGCCCAAATGTGAACACTGGTGGAGTTTGGGGAAAATAGATTTTGACATTTGGGAGTTGTAGTTGCTGGGATTTATAGTTATTCTATAACCAAAGAGCATTCTGAACCCCACCAATGATAGAATTGGGCCAAACATCCCATATAGAAGCCCCATGACCAACAACAAATACGGTGTTTTCTGATGGCCTTTGGTGTCCCCTGTGACACCCCCATCGTGACCCCCCTCCGCAGGGGTCCTGACCCCCAGGTCGAGAAATGCGGAAATAGAGGATGAGAGGGTTCTGCAGTGCCATCTCTTCTGGCCAAACCGAATCCTATTTGTTTCAAAAGCACAATCCACGTAACAAATCTGGATGGGTGATGAAAAAAATCTGGAAAAGTTGCCTGATTCGTAACTTAAGATGACTTCCTTTGTCATTGGCTTCCAGGTTTTCCACCAGTGACACGAGAGGGGGACATGGAATGTGAGTGCAGGAGGAGGAGGAAGCAGGGAGCAAACTGTGAGTAAACTTTTCACACTGAAAATGTAAGCGAAGAGATACAAATGGTTGGTTAGATCAGTGTTTCCCAACCAGTGTGCCGTGGCACACTAGTGTGGCGTGAGCGAACATCAGGTGTGCCGTGGGAAATGGGCACCCCCCCCCTAGCAGCCCCTCACAGGTTTCCAAGAAACAAATTGAGCCTCTCCGCTTGGAAATGGTTTTCTTTTTTACTATTTTACTGGATTTTTTTGAGCCCCCCCAAAGGAACTGTTTATAACAGCTTCGTGACATCCATAGTTAACTGGAACCAAGTTTCACTCAGGGTGAAATTTCACAAAAGGTCTGGAGAACAAACTCTATGAGGAGCGGCTTGAAGAGCTGGGCATGTTTAGCCTGAAGAAGAGAAGGCTGAGGGAAGCCATGATAGCCATGTATAAATATGTGAGAAGAAGTCATATATATGTTTTGTTCATCGAAACAGGCCCAGGTTTCACACTGAGTGTATAAATACATCTAAAAACATATTAACTGTATGTATTACTGTGTTAGAGTGTCATTTTGTGTCATTTTGGTTGGTGGTGTGCCTCAGGATTTTGTAAATGTAAAAAACGTGCCGCGGCTCAAAAAAGGTTGAAAAACACTGGGTTAGATTGTGCATTTGTGTCTGGCCTTTGTTATCCGTGCTTTGGAAACCTCTGGGTTAAGCTACTGTAATTTGCTATGTGTGGGACTCCCTTTGAAGACTATATGAAAAGATTGTTGTTGGCTACTAAATGAACTTCCAAATCTGGCTTCCAGTCTCCACTGTGTTCCCATGAGCCAGTGATGGTATTGTTTAAGGTCTTAAAGAAACAGGACAGTGGTTGTCTTGTCTTGTACTGAAATGGGATGGATTCGAGTGCGACTGTCTGCCCCAGGCATGTAGCCGCGGGGGCTAAGGGGCTTCAGCCCCCACCCCAGAAATTCTCAGGGTGGCTTTACTGGTACATTATTTAAACTGTTATGTTTATTCATATCATGATCTGATCACCATGCTCATTATATCCCACATTAATGGGGTTATTGGGATAACAATACAAATGGTTTGCTAGGGTAGACCCTCTTCCACCCAGTCTCAGCCCCCCCCGAACCAAACTCAGCCCCCCCCCCCGAATCAAAATCCTGGCTATGGCCCTGATCATGATCTGATCACCATACTCATTATATCCCACATTAATGGGGTTATTGGGATAACAATACAAAGGTTTGCTAGGG
>JARBWK010000218.1:0-46453 GCA_030556195.1 Anolis apletophallus | reverse complement strand
GGT
The DNA here is from genome assembly GCA_030556195.1 of Anolis apletophallus. Lineage (NCBI taxonomy): Eukaryota > Metazoa > Chordata > Lepidosauria > Squamata > Anolidae > Anolis > Anolis apletophallus. The sequence continues at coordinate 46,450 of JARBWK010000218.1, read as the reverse complement.
GCTGCCCATGCCGGCACCCAGGGCTTCTCCGCCGTTGCCCACTGTGCACACTGCGCAGGCACAAACTCCAGTATTGGAACAAGAGGAGTTTATGGTGCTGCCCATGCCGGCACTCAGGGCTTCGCTGCCATCGCCTGCTGTGCACTCTGCGCAGGTGCAAATTCCAGTATTGGAGCAAGAGGGGTTTATGGTGCTGCCCATGCCGGCACTCAGGGCTTCTCCGCCATTGCCCACTGTGCACACTGCACAGCCCCAAACTCCAGTATTGGAGCAAGAGGAGTTTATGGTGCTGCCCATGCCAGCACTCAGGGCTTCACAGCCGTCGCCCGCTGTGCACACTGTGCAGGTGCAATCTCCAGTATTGGAGCAAGAGTAGTTTATGGCGCCGCCCATGCCAGCACTCAGGGCCTCAGCGCCGGCGCCTGTCGCACACATTGCGCAGGTGCAAACGTCTGTATTGGCACAGGACTTACAGCGCCATCCATGCCAGCAATCATGGCTTCCCGCGGTTGGGCCTCCTTCAAGACGCGCTCACTAAGCCGTCCCATGCCATGGTCCCTGCAGGAAGGGGAAGAGCTGAACGGAGCCCTCGGTGCAGCCCAGGAAGGGTAGCTGATGCCCTCCATGCTGGCCCTGTCGGAGGCTGCAAAACCCGATACCGGGAGTGCTGCTCCCATGCCGGAAGCCTTCTCGGCGGGCCTTGCAACTACTCTTGCCACAACCTCTGTTTCCGTTTCCCAATCTAATAGTTTGTTGTATAGCAGGGCTGTCCAACTTCTACCGGCCCAGGGGCCTGAATTCCGGTCACTGATGACCTGGGGGGCTGTAGGGTCTGGCCCCGCCCCCGGCTCCACCCCCGCCCCCTACTGCCCTGGCTCTGCCCCCACCCCTGCATGCATACAGTCAAATATAATCTTTTACTGAGATAAAATGCAGGGATAATATATTAAATTATTTTAATTTAATATTAAATATATTTAATTCCATCCTTCCTCCCCCTTAATGTATCCCATCTCCCTTATTTCATCTTTAAATATTTTTAATTTTATATTTAATACATGAGGGCAGATGGGGAGGGAATGAGGAGCCCTGAGGAGCCCCCCCTGCTTCGCCTACCTTTTCCAAACGCGCAAGATCCAGGAGTACCCGGACGACAAGAGAGACGACAACCGACTGAGTCGAAGAAGGTCCTAATCGCCTCTGTGGGCCTCAGCGATCCAGTAGTAGAGTAGCCGAAGAGTATCGCGAGAATACGAATCCACACGGGGATTTCGCTGTCAACACCGGCGTGATCTCGCTTGACAGTGAAATCCCGTGGATTGCGTATTCTCGCGATACTTGCTCCGAACCCGGAAGTAGGTATTTTTTTTTAAATTTTTATTGTTTATTTTATTTTTCAATTTTTATTTTTTATTAAAAAGCTTAGGGGGCCGTAGGGAAGGGGCTGGGAGGCCGTATGCGACCCCCCGGGCCGCCAGTTGGACAGCCCTGTTGTATAGCATAGTGATAGCTTTATTTCTTCTTACCATTAATTTTTCCCAGAATTCCTCCTTATCCTCGAAGCCTTTAACTTTGTGTTGTATTGAGGACAAAGATTGCCTTGTGTAAACCGTCCTGAGCCGCCTTCGGGCTGAGAGGGGCGGTATAGAAACGTGACAAATAAATGACAAATAAATAAATTACACAGTCCTAGACATGTTGTGTATAGCACCTGTGTATTTTATTGTGTTTTTATTACGTTTTTATAGTGTTTTATATTGTGCTTTTAAACTCTGAGTTCATTGCTGTAAGTCTCCCCGAGCCATGCCGCAAGTGGCGACTCACAAATACGAATAAAAAAAATAAAAAAATAAAAAAAAATAAATAAAGTGTCCAACATGTTATTGAATACAAAATCCAGCATAGTGATCTTTACTGTGTACTAATTTTGTTGTGTATCTAATAATAATAATAATAATCATCATCATCATCATCTCTGGCATTCTCTCTGGCATTACTTCGCGAACAAAGATTCTTCGAAAGGACACATCCCACGCTTTCTACAAGCGTGTTGATGACTAAGGAGGTTGGATGTGTCCTTCGAGCCTGTGCAATGGATTTTTTTTCTGGTGGAGCGCAGCGTGCACAGAACTGGCCTCACCCTTTAAACCAAAGGTTCGTCTGCCAGGGCCTAGCAAGCTTAGGATGGTGGCAGTGAGGTCCTCCGGTCGTAGGTTTGGTTTGAGTTTCCTTCTCTAGATCAGTGTTTCTCAACCAGTGTGCCGTGGCACACTAGTGTGCCGTGGGCGATCATCAGGTGTGCCGCGAGAAAAGCTCTCTGCACCCCTTCCTTCCCCCCTCCTCCTGCCAAACTCCTGCTGCTTGGGGAGAGGAGGAGGAAGGGACAGGCGGCGGCGAAGAAAAGAAGGGACCGGGCACCGCCTCCTTCGGCCATTTCCCAACCAGCCTCAAATCTGCCATGATACCCGCCATGACTCTTGCCCCTTGCTGGTTGAAGCCGCGTGGAGGAGCCCGGCCTACTGAAGCCTGGCCACCACTCATGCTCCTCCTCGGTGGGTGAGCTGAAGCCGGGGGGGGGGGCATGACGCAGCCTGGCTCCGCCCCTTCCCCCCGGCTTCAGCACTCCCACAGCTTTGCCAACCTTGAGGGCAGTGCCAAGCCAGCGGTGGCAGAGCCAGCACAATGCTGGCTTGGCACTGCCCTCTCAAAGCTGGCAAGGCTGTGGGAGAACTGAAGCCGGGGGAGGGGCAGGGCATGGTGCGGTTGACTCCGCCCCCTCCCCTGGCTTCAGCTCCCACAGCTTTGCCAGTCTTGAGGGGCAGTGCCAAGCCAGCGGGTGGCAGAGCCAGCACAATGCGGGCTTGGCACTGCCCTCTCAAAGCTGACGAGGCTGTGGAGAACTGAAGCCGGGGGAGGGGGCAGGGCATGGTGCGGCCTGACTCCGCCCCCTCCCCTGGCTTCAGCGCTCCCACAGCTTTGCCAGCCTTGAGGGGGCAGTGCCAAGCCAGCGGTGGCAGAGCCAGCACAATGCTGGCTTGGCACTGCCCTCTCAAAGCTGGCGAAGCTGTGGGAGAACTGAAGCCGGGGGAGGGGGCAGGGCATGGTGCGGCCTGGCTCCTCCCCCTGGCTTCAGCTCTCCCACAGCTTCTCCAGCCTTGAGGGGGCAATGCCAAGCCAGCGGTGGCAGAGCCAGCACAATGTTGGCTTGGCACTGTCCCCTCAAGGCTGGCGGTTATGGGGAACTGAAGCCGGGGAGGGGCAGGGCATGGTGCGGGCTTGACTCCGCCCCTCCCCTGGCTTCAGCGCTCCCACAGCTTTGCCAGCCTTGAGGGGGCAGTGCCAAGCCAGCGGTGGCAGAGCCAGCACAATGCTGGCTTGGCACTGCCCTCTCAAAGCTGGCAAAGCTGTGGGAGAACTGAAGCCGGGAGGGGCAGGGCATGGTGCGGCCTGACTCCGCCCCTCCCTGGCTTCAGCGCTCCCACAGCTTTGCCAGCCTTGAGGGGGCAGTGCCAAGCCAGCGGTGGCAGAGCCAGCACAATGCTGGCTTGGCACTGCCCTCTCAAGGCTGGCGAAGCTGTGGGAGACCTGAAGCCGGGGGGGGGGCAAGGGCATGGTGCGGCCTGACTCGCCCCCTCCCTGGCTTCAGCGCTCCCACAGCTTTGCCAGCCTTGAGGGGGCAGTGCCAAGCTAGCGGTGGCAGAGCCAGCACAATGCTGGCTTGGCACTGCCCTCTCAAAGCTGGCAAAGCTGTGGAGAACTGAAGCCGGGGGAGGGGGCAGGGCATGGTGCGGCCTGACTCCCTTCCCCTGGCTTCAGCGCTCCCACAGCTTTGCCAGCCTTGAGGGGCAGTGCCAAGCCAGCGGTGGCAGAGCCAGCACAATGCTGGCTTGGCACTGCCCCTCAAGGCTGGCGGTTATGGGAGAACTGAAGCCGGGGGAGGGGCAGGGCATGGTGCGGCCTGACTCTGACCCCCTGGCTTCAGCGCTCCCACAGCTTTGCCAGCCTTGAGGGGCAGTGCCAAGCCAGCGGTGGCAGAGCCAGCACAATGCTAGCTTGGCACTGCCCTCAAGGCTGGCGGGTTATGGGAGAACTGAAGCCGGGGAGGGGGCAGGGCATGGTGCGGCCTGACTCCGCCCCTCCCTGGCTCAGCGCTCCCACAGCTTTGCCAGCCTTGAGGGGGCAGTGCCAAGCCAGCGGTGGCAGAGCCAGCACAATGCTGGCTTGGCACTGCCCTCTCAAAGCTGGCGAAGCTGTGGGAGAACGGAAGCCGGGGGGAGGGGACAGGGCATGGTGCGGCCTGACTCCGCCCCCTCCCTGGCTTCAGCGCTCCACAGCTTTGCCAGCCTTGAGGGGCAGTGCCAAGCCAGTGGTGGCAGAGCCAGCACAATGCTGGCTTGGCACTGCCCTCTCAAAGCTGGCAAAGCTGTGGGAGAACTGAAGCCGGGAGGGGGCAGGGCATGGTGCGGCCTGACTCGCCCCCCCCTGGCTTCAGCACTCCCACAGCTTTGCCAGCCTTGATGGGGGGGCAGTGCCAAGCCAGTGGCGGCAGAGCCAGCACAATGCTAGCTTGGCACTGCCCCCTCAAGGCTGGCGAAGTTATGGGAGAACTGAAGCCGGGGGGAGGGGGGCAGGGCATGGTGCGGCCTGGCTCCGCCCCCTCCCCCCTGGCTTCAGCACTCCCACAGCTTTGCCAGCCTTGAGGGGGCAGTGCCAAGCCAGCGGTGGCAGAGCCAGCACAATGCTGGCTTGGCACTCCCCTCTCAAAGCTGGCAAAGCTGTGGGAGAACTGAAGCCGGGGGAAGGGGCGGGGCATGGTGCGGCCTGGCTCCGCCCCCTCCCCTGGCTTCAGCGCTCCCACAGCTTTGCCAGCCTTGAGGGGGCAGTGCCAAGCCAGCGGTGGCAGAGCCAGCACAATGCTGGCTTGGCACTGCCCTCTCAAAGCTGGCAAAGCTGTGGGAGAACTGAAGCCGGGGGGGGGGCAGGGCATGGTGCGGCCTGACTCCGCCTCCCCCCTGAAAGCTTCAGCGCTCCCACAGCTTTGCCAGCCTTGAGGGGCAGTGCCAAGCCAGCGGTGGCAGAGCCAGCACAATGCTGGCTTGGCACTGCCCTCTCAAAGCTGGCAAAGCTGTGGGAGAACTGAAGCCGGGGGGAGGGGGCAGGGCATGGTGCGGCCTGACTCCGCCCCCTCCCCTGGCTTCAGCGCTCCCACAGCTTTGCCAGCCTTGAGGGGCAGTGCCAAGCCAGCGGTGGCAGAGCCAGCACAATGCTGGCTTGGCACTGCCCTCTCAAAGCTGGCAAAGCTGTGGGAGAACTGAAGCCGGGGAGGGGGCAGGGCATGGTGCGGCCTGACTCCGCCCCTCCCCTGGCTTCAGCGCTCCACAGCTTTGCCAGCCTTGAGGGGCAGTGCCAAGCCAGCGGTGGCAGAGCCAGCACAATGCTGGCTTGGCACTGCCCCTCAAGGCTGGCGGTTATGGGAGAACTGAAGCCGGGAGGGGGGGGGGCATGGCGTGGCCTGGCTCCCCCAGCTTCGCACTCCCAGCAGGTCACCATCCCCAGCCGTTCTTTACTGTGTTAGAGTGTCATTTTGTGTCATTTTGGTTGGTGGTGTGCCCTAAGATTTTTTTAATGTTAAAAGTGTGCCACGGCTCAAAAAAGGTTGGGAAACACTGCTCTAGATGGTTGACCTTACAGGGTTAGACGAGCACCATCTGCCCGGGTTTGAAATCAGAGTTTTCCTTCTCTTAGGGATGGTTGCCAAAAGACTAGAGAGCCCATCCTACCCATTGATGCTCTTTGTCAGACCCTTCGGTTGTGACTTGTCTGGCATGGGAGGCCCTACCGGTGACTATTATGCCACCGCCAGCAGAGCTCACAACTTCATTTGGGTACGCAAGCCTCTCCCCGTGACAAGGGGGCGCCAATGGAGAATAATAATAATAATAATGTTTCAAATTGCATTTTCCTATTCTGTAGTTATTGCCACACGAATCCTTATTAAATAAGAAGTGAGAGCAGTATTACCAGCCTTGCAATGATCACGTGTGCTATACTTAATATTATTTCTGGCCACATTGCCATTGCCGATCCATTCCCCCTGTCCCCGCTAATGCAGTGTTTCCCAACCAGTGTGCCGTGGCGCACTAGTGTGCCGTGAGTGATCATCAGGTGTGCCGTGGGAAATTGAAACCTCCAATCCCCTTTCTTCCCCCTCCTGCCGAACACTTTTTCTTCTCCACTCGGCCTCCCTTCTTCCCAGCCTCGCTCTGCTCGCTTTGCTTCACTCTGCTCACGCTGCCGCCATTTTGATCCGAGGGGGCAGTGTGAGCGTGTTCAGGAGGGGAGGGGGAAGGGAGGAATACGTGGGGCGAGTCTGCGCAGTAGCACCCGCATGGGTCACGTCTTCCTCCCTCCCCCTCCCTCCTGAAGAAGGAGCCAAGTGGAGAAGAAAAGTAGTGTGGGCAGGAGGGGGAAGAAAAAGCGCGAAAGGGGAGGGGAGGAAGAGGTCTCTGTCGAAAGCTGGCATGGGCAAACTTGGACCTTCCAGGTGTTTTGGACTCCAACTCCCACCATTCCTAGCAGCCTCAGGCTCTTTTCCTTTCCCCCCCTCAGCCACTTAAGCAGGAAAGGGCCTCAGGAATGGTGGGAGTTGTAGTCCAAAGCACCCAGAGGGCCGAAGTTTTCCCATGTCTGTTTTAGGGACCTTAAAGTGGTGAGCCCCCTTCCAACACTGTTATTCTGGATAGAAAACAAACAACAACATAACATAACATTGTTTGAGTCCACAGTGCTCTCTGGGTGTAGGTGAACTACAACTTCCAAACTCAAGGTCAATTCCCAAGCAAACCCTTTCAGTACTTTCTGTTGGTAATGAGAGTTCAATATGCCAAGTTTGGTTCAATTCCATTGTTGCAAGAGTTCAGGATGCTCTTTGATTGTGTGTTAACTATACATCCCAAAAAAAGTAACTCCCAAATGTCAAGGTCTATTTTCCCCAAACTCCACCTGTGTTCACATTTGGGCATATTGAATATTCATGCCAAGTTTGGTCCTGATCCAACATTGTTTGAGTCCACAGTGCTCTCTGGATGTTGGTGAACTACAACTCCAAAACTCAAGGTTAATGCCCACCCAACCCTTCCAGTATTTTCTGTTGGTCTATTTTGCTCCTGTTTTCAACCACATATCTGTGTGAGATGAGCTTCTCTAGCTTGACTAAACACAGAGAGAGACTGACAGCTGTTGAGCAAGACCTTCGTGTGTGTCTTTCTGCCATTCCTGCCAGGATATCTATGTTGTGTTCATGGAAACAGGCCCAGGTTTCACACTGAGTGTATAAATACATTTAAAAACATATTAACTATATGTATTACTGTGTTAGAGTGTCATTTTGTGTCATTTTGGTTGGTGGTGTGCCCCAGGATTTGGTAAATATAAAAAAATGTGCCGCGGCTCAAAAAAGGTTGGGAAACACTGGGCTAATGTCTACATTTTATAGGCATTCCTAAACAGGCATTGACCATCCTAAGAAATTTGACTTCTCAAATATATGTCCATTCCTTCTTTTTTCAGAAGATCTTTGTATGTGGGCCAATATTCTTTATATAAATCTTTTATTTGGAAGGTTTCAATTGGGGATACCCATATGGGTATTTTTGCGTATATTTGCTTTTTATATTTATTCCAGACTTTAAATAGGGCCGCTTTTATAATATGATGATTAATTTTTTTTATTTTGGTTAAACTTATTATAAATTAAATATCTATGCCAGCCACATTTATTCTCGAATCCTTCTAGGTTTAGTAATTTCTTATTTTTAAATTCTATCCATTCTTCCTGTCCCTCTAGGCCAGGGGTGCTCACACTTTTTCAGCATGGGAGCTACTGATTAAAAAACCAAGTCCCAAAGATCACCTGCCCAGAAATGTAAAACGTATAACTATTTCCTTATTTATTTATTTATATTTATTATTCATTTTTATGTACCGCTCCTTCCAGCAGGCTCGGGGCAGTTTACATAAAATGAAGTTATAAAACATCAACATTTCAATTTAATAACAACAATATAAAACAGAGCATAAAAATACATCCAACCACCCCATTTCTCCCACACTGCCATATTACCACACATATTATCAGCCAGAAAGTAAGAGGAGAGGCTGTTGAACTGCAAGGCCATTTAATACTCAGCAAGGTAAACAAAGGGGCATGCATAAATACATCCAACCACCCCATTTCTCCCACACTGCCATATTACCACACATATTATCAGCCAGAAAGTAAGAAGAGAGGCTGTTGAACTGCAAGGCCATTTAATACTCAGCAAGGCAAACAAAGGGGCATGCATAAATACATCCAACCACCCCATTTCTCCCACACTGCCATATTACCACACATATTATCAGCCAGAAAGTAAGAGGAGAGGCTTTTGAACTGCAAGGCCATTTAATACTCAGCAAGGTAAACAAAGGGGCATGCAAAAATACATCCAACCACCCCATTTCTCCCACATTTGCATATTCCCCAACATATATTTCTCAAGGAACAAAGCAAGGTGAGAGACTTTGGAGCTAATATTACATTTTTAAACATTTAACATAAACAAAGAGACATGCCACAGAACAATCAAACACCCACCCCAAAGTAAAAAGACCGACCTTTGAGATGCGGTAGGGAAATGACCCCAAAGCGTCCTTCTTCTCCTCCTCCGTCGTTGCTCCTATTTCCACACCGCCAGCATGTATGCCACCTCCAAGAGCTCACGAGAAGTCCGAGAGGCAGAATGGGCGCTTCTGCGCGTGCGCGCGGGGCCAGCCATGCATCACGTCATCCAGGCCCGCCCCCTTTGGTCTCCTACGACTCAGAGTGTCTGGAGAAGGAGGGAGGGAGGAGGAGGAATCCAAAAGTGGGGGCCCATTCTGCCTCTTGGACTCTGGACGTCTGGAGCTTTTGGAGGCGGCGCGCGAGCAGGGAGCGGGGAGGAGCAACGACGGAGGACTTCTTTGCAGGGGCGCGTGAAGAGGACCAACAGCAAAAAACCTGGTCAGGGGCCTGAAGATCACCAGGATGAGGCCCAAAGCTCACCCTGGTGATCCCGATCACCATTCTGAGCACCCCTGCTCTAGGCAGTTTGCCTCATAATATTTGGTCAAATCTGGTACTCCGAAACCTCCATTGTGGGTCAATTCTTGTAAATATTTTGCTTTAATTCTTGATTTTTTCCCCCTTGCCATATAAATTTGGCTAACTCTGATTGCCATTTTTTAAAAATCACATCATTTTTCAGGATGGGAAGCGGTTGAAATAAAAAAATTAATTTGGGGAAGAATTTCATTTTTATTGTCGAAATCCTTCCTAACAGTGAGAAGTTAATTTTTTTCCTATTCTTTAAATCAGTGTTTCCCAACCAGTGTGCCGTGAGCGATCATCAGGTGTGCCGTGGGAAATTGGAACCTCCAATACCCTTTCTTCCCCCTCCTGCCAAGTTTGGTTCAATTCCATTGTTGCAAGAGTTCATGATGCTCTAAATCCCAGAACCTTTAACTCCGAAATGTCAAAGTCTATTTTCCCCAAACTCCATCTGTGTTCACATTTGGGCACATTGAGTATTCATGCCAAGTTTGGTCCTGATCCAACATTGTTTGAGTCCACAGTGCTCTCTGGATATAGGTGAACTACAACTCCAAAACCCAAGGTCAATGCCCATCAAACTCTTATAGTATTTTCTCTTGGTTATGGGAGTTCTGAGTGGGAAGTTTGTGTCTTTCTGCCATTCCTGCCAGGATATCTATGTTGTGTTCATCGAAACAGGTCCAAGTTTTACACTGAGTGTATAAATACATTTAAAAACATATTAACTATATGTATTACTGTGTTAGATTGCCATTTTTGTCATTTTGGTTGGTGGTGTGCCCCAGGATTTTGTAAATATAAAAAATGTGCCGCGGCTCAAAAAAGGTTGAAAAACACTGCCTTAAATCACCTTTTACCTCATTCCAGGTTTTTTCATAGTTTTTTTTTTTTTTCATTTCATTTTATTTTACTTTATTTCTTGGTTAGTCGCTCTCCACTGGAGTGCTCCAAGCGACTTACAATTTAAAATAAAAATCACACAATATTTATTTATTTTTTCTTTGATTTTATACCGCCACTCCCAGAGGCTCGGGGCGGTTTACAAGGAAGGACACCAAAACATCAAGCAATAAAACAATGATTAAAATTTCAAACATCAGTCAAAAGACTGTCTGAACAAGTGGGTCTTACATGCTCTACAGCAGGGCTGTCCAACTTCTTCCGACCCAAGGGCCGGAAGAAGTGTCACTGATCACCTGGGGGGGCCGTAGGTAATCAGTGAGTGGGGGCGGGGCCGCTCGCGGGGGGCGGGGTGGGGCCGCTCGCTCATGTAGCCCCTCCTCCTTCTCCCCGGGTGTGCCGCTGCTTGGATCCTGAGCGGCGGCGCGAGCGGGGAGGAGGAGGGGCTACGGAGGAAGAAGGCAGCCGGCTCCCCCGCCCTTCCTAGCAGTAGGCGGCGCCAAGGGCGGCACGTCACCCCAGGCCTCTGACGCCGCCCTTGGCGCCCTACTGCTCCTTTTCGCGGCTTCTCCGCCCTTCCTAGGGAGGGAGCCGCGGAAAGGAGCCGGAGGCGGCGCCAAGGGCAACGCGTCAGAGGCCTGGCATGACGCGCCGCCCCTGCGCCGCCTACTGCTCCTTTTCGGTGGCTTCCCCACCCTTCCTAGGGAGGGGAGCGGAAAAGGAGCTGAAGCGGCGCCAAGGGCAGCGCGTCAGAGGCCTGGCATGACGCGCTGCCCTTGGCGCCGCCTACTGCTCCTTTCGGCGTGGAGAGAGGGACAGAGGGGCGGTGTAGGGGAGGAGCTGGCTCCCTTCCTCCTTCCTGCCCTGCCTCCTCCTCCCCCCGCCGCCAATTTTTTTTAAAAAAATATATTTAATATATATATAAATTTTAAAAAATACGTCTTAAAATTAAATAAATTCTTGCAGGAGGCTGGGGGGCCGTGTCCAGGAGGCTGGGGGGCCGTGTACGGCCCCCGGGGCGCCTGTTAGACAGCCCTGCTCTACGGAAAGAGCTTAGGTCTCGCAGAGCCCGAATTTCAGGTGGCAGAGAATTCCATAGCACCGGGCCTGTGATGGAGAATGCCCTTCGTCGGGTTGCCGTTAGGCGGAGAGGTCTAATACTGGGGACACAAAAAAGATTCGAGTCTTCTGACCGCAATGATCTCGGGGGATTGTATGTATTGTAATTGAGCCTTCGGCTACTACTACTAGTAGTATTGGGGAAGATGCTGGGTCAATAGCATCAAGCAATAGTATGGAATGGGGTGAGGCTCTGTGTGATGCAGACTCTGCAGCTGGGAGGAAAAGGGCTGCTAGTGATTCTAGCCTGGAAGGGCTGGAACAGAAAAAAGGATCCGGCAGATACTTAGAGCTCCTTCTGATCCAGAAACCTTGGAAGGTTTTCCTGGGGAAAAAGAAATGTGCAATAAAAATTGGGCGAGGCTCCTCAACAATGAAAGTACCAAAAGTGGGGAACGTGTATCGTATCAATATAGTTTATTCAAAGTATAGTTCAGGGCCGCCCAACTGGCGGCCCGGGGGCCGTATACGGCCCCCAGCCCCTTCCCTACGCCCCCCTAAGCTTTTTAAATAAAAATAAAAATAAAAATTTATTAAATTAAAATATTTTTAAAATTACCCACTTCCGGGTTTCGGAGCAAGTATCGCGAGACTACAGAAGCCACACGGGATTTCGCTCTCAACGCGAAATCTCGCCTGCGTTGAGAGCGAAATCCCGTGTGGCTTCCGTAATCTCGCGATACTCCTGTTGCCGAAATCTCAGCTACTTAATCCCTGCGGCCCACGCAGACGTGATTTGTACCTTCCCGGCTGCTGCCTCGATCAGTCGTCGCCTCTGCTCGTGGTCCGGCTGCTCCTGGATCCCGCGCGTTTGGGAAGGTAGGCTAACCTTCATGTTATTATTATGTAATTGTGTATTTGAATGCCCCCTGCATTTAATGTTAGTAAAATAGTATATTTGACTGTATGGATGCCCCTTTTGAATGCCCACCCTGCATTTTATCTCAGTAAAATATTATATTTGACTGTATGCATGCCTCTTATGAGTAGTAAGCCGGGGGTGGAGGCGGGGTGGGGGCGGAGCCGGGGGCAGACCCTATGGCCCCCCAGGTCATCAGTGACCGGAATTCAGGCCCCTGGGCCGGTAGAAGTTGGACAGCCCTGGTATAGTTCATAACATCATGTTTAAAGTAGAGAGTCATCGGATATGTAACCAAAAATAACACTTCGCTTCAAAAAGCCCCCAAAAAATCGCTACTCATTCAAATAAATTCATATATTCAGTTATAATCCGGGGTAGAAGGGAAGGAGTGGGTCGACGGTCAGAATGGGCCTATGCCGTTTCGCCAAATTGGCTTCATCTGGACCCCGAAAATCAATATCCATAAATCACAACATATCCACTGGTCCGCTAGATCTATGATATCAATCAAACAATATAGCATATAGCAGTGGTGGACGCAGCCACCGGCGTATCCAGGTACACAATGTTTTTAAAAACATTGAAAAATTGTAGCAGCGGCACAGCTGTCCGCCATTACCTGTCCTGGCTCTTCAGCAGACAGGAAATGAGCCAGGACAGGAAATGGCGCCGCGAGCCAAAGGACTACAAGTCCCAGCTTCCCTCCACGGCGTCATTTCCTTTGAGACTAGAAGAGTACAGGAAGTACTCTTCTGCTGTGTCTTCGGCTCCTGCCTCTGTGTCTTCGCCTCTCTCGTGCTCCGGCTCCTGGATCCTCATTGGAAGAGAGAAGCCGGACTGGAGCAAGGCTGTGTGGAGCTTCGTTTGGGCAGCGGTCGTTTGGGAATGATACCGAACTAAGGTAGGCTGAAGCAGAGGGCTGTTTTGCTGGGGTGGGCTCCTTCGTTCCTTCGTTCCTTCGTTCCTTTGTTCCTTTATTTTCCTTCCTTCCTTCCTTCCTTCCTTCCTTCCTTCCTTCCTTCGTTCCTTCAATCCTCCCTCCCTCCCCCCCCTCCCCCCCTTTTATTCTTCCTTTTATTCTTCCTTTTATTTTATTTTATTTTAATTTAATTTATTTTTATTTTTATTTTTATTTTTATTTTTATTTTTATTTTTATTTTTATTTTTATTTTTATTTTTATTTTTATTTTTATTTTTATTTTTATTTTTATTTTTATTTTTATTTTTATTTTATTTTATTTTATTTTATTTTATTTTATTTTTATTTTATTTATTTCCTTTTATTCTTGCATTTATTCCTCCCTCATTTCCTCTCTCTATCCATCTTCCTTCCTCCCTCTCTTCCTTTCTTTTATTCTTTTATTTTATTTTTATTTATTTTCACACTGCGTCCCCCAAGGTGATCAATGACCGGAATTCCGGCCCTTGGGCCGGTAGAAGTTGGACAGCTCTGGCATATACCACTTCCAACGAGTGCCGAAGAGGAGCTTCCAGGAAAGGAAACGGAGCCACAGATGCCCCCTGGAGGAATGGAGGACTTGCGAAACAACTGAATGAGGATGGGACATTAAGTTCTTTAATGCAGTCTTTCTCAACCAGTGTGCCATGGCACACTAGTGTGCCGTGAGCGATCATCAGGTGTGCCGCGAGAAAAGCTCTCTGCCCCCCTTCCTTCCCCCCTCCTCCTGCTGAACTCCTGCTGCTTGGGGAAGGAGGAAGGGCCGGGCGGCGCAAAAGAAGGGGCCGGGCACCGCCTCCTTCGGCCATTTCCCAGCCAGCCTCCAATCCGCCATGACTCCCACCAGCCTCCAATCCGCTATGACTCCCACCATGACTCTCACCCTCGCTCTCTGAAGCCGCACGGAGGACGAGCCCCGCCCACTGAAGCCCATCCACCGCTCATGCTCCTCCTCTGTGGGAGAGCTGAAGCTGGGGTAGGGGGCGGGGCATGGCTTCCCCTCCTCCCGGCTTCAGCACTCTCACAGCTTTGCCAGCCTTGAGGGGGCAGTGCCAAGCCAGCAGTGGCAGAGCCAGCACAATGCTGGCTTGGCACTGCCCCCTCAAGGCTGACAAAGCTGTGGGAGAACTGAAGCCGGGGGAGGGGGCGGGGCATGGCACGGCCTGGCTCCTCCCTCCCCTGGCTTCGGCGCTCCCAGCCGTTCTTACTGTGTGAGAGTGTCATTTTGTGTCATTTTGGTTGGTGGTGTGCCCCGGTTTTTTTTAATGTTAAAAGTGTGCCGCAGCTCAAAAAAAGGTTGAGAAACACTGCTTTAATGTACCAACCTCAGAGACGTCGGAAAAAGTTTAAAGCCAGGACCTTCTGGGGGGTGGGATTTGGAAGCTGGAGATCTACAGCCTAGGTACCCCCAGAAAAATCGAAAGATGGACTTGCTAGGAACTTGCCTCTTGTGAAGGCTGAAGAAAGTGACTCCCCGCTCTTCTGAGATAAGAACACTCTAGATTGCCGCGTTAGAGCCCAGGCTCCTGGGTTTATCGAATTCCCATCAGGCCTTCAAAGGCACAAGGGAGCCTTAGCTTTTACACCTGCCCCGTGCTGTCTAGAGGCCTCTGTCCAAAGCTATTTTCCATCTGGCTTAGCTCATATTTTGTCGAGCCCAGTCTTACCCCCTTTTCATGGGACCTGTCACAAACTGGGTGCTTAGGAGGTACTAACTCAGAGCCAGCCCTGTGAGATAGGTATTTGTTAAATTATTGTTGTAATTGTTCACTGTATGTTGTTATGCTTTGTTTCTATGTATATTGTTTCGATGTTACATTGTAAACCGCTCAGAGCCTCCGGGGAGTGGCGGTATATAAATCGAAATAATAATAATAATAACCCTTTTATATCTTTATCTCTAATTAAATCTTTTAATAATAGCAATTGGATAGCAAGAGGCAGAGTGTAGACCAGGGGTGCTCAGAAAGGTGATCGCGATCACCAGGGTGATCTTCGGGCCTCATCCTGGTGATCTTCAGGCCCCTGACCAGGTTTTTTGCTGTTGGTCCTCTTCACGCGCCCCTGCAAAGAAGTCCTCCGTCGTTGCTCCTCCCCGCTCCCTGCTCGCGCGCCGCCTCCAAAAGCTCCAGACGTCCAGAGTCCAAGAGGCAGAATGGGCCCCCTCTTTTGGATTCCTCCTCCTCCCTCCCTCCTTCTCCAGACACTCAGAGTCGTAGGAGACCAAAGGGGGCGGGCCTGGATGACGTGATGCATGGCTGGCCCGCGCAAGACGCACAGAAGCGCCCATTCTGCCTCTCGGACTTCTCGTGAGCTCTTGGAGGCGGCACGCATGCTGGCGGTGAGGAAATAGGAGCAACGACAGAGGAGAAGAAGAAGGACACTTTGGGGTCATTTCCTTACCGCATCTCAAAGGTCGGACTTTTTACTTTGGGGTGGGTGCTTGATTGTTCTGTGGCATGTCTCTTTGTTTATCTTTAATGTTTAAAAATGGCCTTTTAGCTCCAAAGTGTCTCTGCTTGCTTTGTTCCTTGAGAAATATATGTTGGGGAATATGGAAATGTGGGAGAAATGGGGTGGTTGGCTGTATTTTTGCATGCCCCTTTGTTTACCTTGCTGAGTATTAAATGGCCTTGCAGTTCAAAAGCCTCTCTTCTTACTTTCTGGCTGATAATATGTGTGGTAATATGGCAGTGTGGGAGAAATGGGGTGGTTGGATGTATTTTTATGCTCTGTTTTATATTGTTGTTATTAAATTGAAATGTTGATGTTTTATAACTTCATTTTATGTAAACTGTCCCGAGCCTGCTGGAAGGAGCGGTACATTAAAATGAATAATAAATATCAATAAATAAGAAAATAGTTATGCGTTTTACATTTCTGGGTAGGCGATCTTTGGGACTTGGTTTTTTAATCAGTAGCTCCCATGCTGAAAATGTGTGAGCACCCCTGGTGTAGACTTTTAAGAAGAAGGAGTACAATGACATGCTGAAGACATTTGCAACAGAGCATTGATAGGATGGCACTGCTCTGGGTCCTGGAGCAGCATCCAACCACTGCTCAGTTACCGTCTATACCATGGCTGTCCAACTTCTACCGGCCCAGGGGCCTGAATTCCGGTCACTGATGACCTGGGGGGCCGTAGGGTCTGCCCCGCCCCCCGGCTCCGCCCCCTCCCCGCCCCCGGCTCCGCCCTCTCCCCCGCCGCCCTCTCCCCTTATTTTTATTTAATATTAAATATATTTAATTCCATCCTCCCCTCACCCCTTATTTTAATGTATCCCATCTCCCCTTATTTCATCTTTAAATATATTTAATTTTATATTTAATTTTATATTTAATTCAGGGGCCTGAATTCCAGTCACTGATGACCTGGGGGGCCGTAGGGTCTGCCCCCGCCCCCGGCTCTGCCCCCTCCCTGCCCCCGGCTCTGCCCTCTCCCCCGGCGCCCTCTCCCCTTATTTTAATTTAATATTAAATATATTTAATATTTAATTCCATCCTCCCCTCTCCCCTTATTTTAATGTATCCCATCTCCCCTTATTTCATCTTTAAATATATTTAATTTTATATTTAATACATGAGGGGAGATGGGGGGAGGGAATGAGGAGCCCCCCGAGGAGCCCCCTGCATCGGCCTACCTTTTCCAAACGCGCAGGATCCAGGAGTACCCGGACGATGAGAGAGGCGACGACCGACTGAGTCGGGGAAGGTCCTAATCGCGTCTGTGGGCCTCAGCGATCCAGGAGTAGAGTAGCCAAAGAGTATTGTGAGAATACGCAATCCACACGGGATTTTGCTGTCAACGCCGGCGTGATCTCGCGTTGGCAGCGAAATCCCGTGTGGATTGCGTATTCGCGATACTTGCCGTACCGGAAGTAGGTATTTTTTAAAATTTATTTTGTTTATTTTATTTTTCAATTTTTATTTTTTATTAAAAAGCTTAGGGGGCCGGAGGGACGGGCTGGGGGGCTGTATACGGCCCTCGGGCCGGCAGTTGGACAGCCCTGGTCTATACAATAAGAACATAAGAACATAAGAAGAGCCATGCTGAATCGGGCCTCAGCCCATCTAGTCCAGCATTCTGTATCACACAGTGGCCCACTAGTTGTACACAGGGATCTCGAGCAGAAGGGAGGGCAAAACCCTGACAATGAGCACTGCTTCTGGTACTTATTCCTCTTAAATTGTGCTTTTGATGTTCTGGATGAAGAACGGGTGGAAACTGCCAAATGGTTTCGGCTTGTAAATATTTCTCCTGATACAATATTTGCGGAGCTAATTTTTATGGCTCACTCCAAGCCGCCCGAGTCAATGGGTCTAGTCAGAAAACTCCGCTTGCAGGATGGGGTGGCTTAGAAGGTTGTCTGTTGCTAACTAACCCCTCGCATGTGTGTATGTTGCCCAGGAAGACCCCCCAGAGACCTTTCTCTACGTAGACAGCCCTGTTTTATCTTGTGTTGTCTTTGGACTGTATGCACAAAGGGCACTGTTTAAAAGGGGAGAAGATTTACTGTGCCAGGACACAACTGCTTGGGGTTTTATAACAGTTCTTTGCTTCTTTGCCTATTCACTGAATTAGTGACTGATTATTCCAAAGCATTTTTAAGTTAGCTGAGTAATTAATTATTTCCCTTTTAAAATACACCATAGATCTCCCTAATGCAGTGTGCTTGTGTATACTAAATGGGGGACGATGGGGATAGGGAGAGAACATATTTTAAGCTCTTTTCACAATTCAGCTGCATTGTTTCATCTCCGTGTGCCAACCAGGACCAAACTGGGACCTTCACATATCTTGATGTTCTGAATTTGTTGCACTGGAAACCAATGGCCTCACTCCTCAGTTGATCAATTATCATGTCTGCTTGAATGGGTTGATCTCTCCACTGCTGTCCTTCTGCCTAAATTAAGTTTGTCGCTTTTTTTTTTACGAATTAGAAGAGTAGTACATTTCCCCAACGCAAGACATCCTTAGAAGGGATCCTTTGGCACCCCTAGGTCCCGAACAGCTATGATTCAGAACCAACAGTGAGTATAAGTGAACTGTAATGTAATCTATTATATAAATGGGTTCACGTCATGTGATGTATACCTCAAACAAAGAAACCTTACAATGCAGAAACACAATACTTGCCAACAGAAATAGGCCTCAAGCAAGGTACGTTTGTAGCAAAGAAACTTTCCCCCAAAACCTAAAAGGCCCCCAAAACAACGAGTAAAAATAAAACTACATTTACCAGCATCCTCCGGGGCAGCCAAAGACTCACCCAGCCTCTACATTCTGAACAACATGATTGGCTGCCAATAAGGGCGGATTTGCATAACTGCTGCACTGGCCAGCCAACATGAAAATTCCGATCCATAATAAACTGCCAAAACAGAATAAGGAAAAGGCCTGAGCCAATCCCCAACACAAACACCCAAATCACTTCCAACCGAAAATTTACACCCCAAAAATCACAGACCACGCCCAAAATTGACAGTAAGGCTTCATTAACTTGATTTCCCTAACTAGCCCTCACTTACTGGGAAGCTGTTTACACTCTGAATTGACAGTAAGGCTTCATTAACTTGATTCTCCCGACTAGGCCTCAGCTCATTGGACATTGTGTATGGCCTGAATTGACAGTAAGGCTTCATTAACTTGCTGTTCCTAACTAGGCCTCAGCTCATGGGACATTGTGTATGGCCTGAATTTACAGTAACCTACCTTGGCACACAGAGCCCCGACCATGCATGATGGGACTTGAAGTACCACCATGGAAAATGGGATTTGTAGTACTTCAAAACCCATCATTCCCCACAGACCACTGTGGCCCAGAACCAAGACCAATAAAGACCCAACTTGGCACACCATGCCCCCAATGACCCACACTCCATCCAACTGCAGTTTAGAGGAGGGCACACCGTGGATGATTGGACTTTCTCGCATCTCCTAAAAAGGGCACAGCAATGCGTGCCAGGTACAGCTAGTGTTTATATATCATGACTTCTGAAGCCCTCGGACCACTTTCCCTATTACTTACAGTCCTGGAACACACAAACTGCAATCTGATACTGTTAATGTGCAAATTGAAGTAAATATTACCAGACGTTTCCGTAGGGGGATTGATCACTAGGCAACATCTGTAGGATCACTACACTGTTACTTCTAGCACATTATCCTGCACCATCAGTGTCCCATTTATCAGAAACTAGCTTGGGCACCCAGCAGTGCCCGTGTTATTTGAGGAAGGCATTGTGTGCCAAGGTTGGTTCCTATTAGATGTTTATGTGGCTTGCAGTGGTCTCAGGAACTTAGAGAAGGTACTGCGAGTCCCATTGGCCATGGTCCATCCCCTTCCAAACAACACCAGGATGTAGAGTGGGTCATGGGGGCTCTGTGTGTCACATTTGGTCTTGATCATTCTTTGGATGAGGGTTGCAGTGGTTTCGGAAGGTGAGTGAAGGTATTTCAAGTCCCATCATCTGTGGTCCATCCTCCTTGAAACAGCACCAGGGTGTTGAGTGGGTCAAGGGGGCTCTGTGTGCTAATTTTGGTCTGTAGTGGTTATTGGGTGAGGGTCGCGTTGTGAAGTGGGCCATTGGGCCCCTGTGTGCCAAGTTTGGTCCTGATCCGTCACTGCTGTGGGCCGCAGTGTCTGACTGCCTGAGGCCTTTCCTTTTCCCTCTGAGTCACCTTAGAATGTTGGAATGTGGATGGCCAATTGGAGTCCTTTATGCAAATACCATTTCAGTGGCAACCAATCCCCTCTGTCTGGGGCCGTAGAATGTTGGAGTTCTGAGGCTGGCCAATCAGAGGCCTTTATGCAAATAATCCCATAGTGACAACCTATCGAAACGCTGTCACATATTCCTTGGCACCTCTGCACCTCCCAGAAAATGAACATTCCATTTCCAACGGGAAAAAACTGTCATTTGGCTAACTCAAGCATTGAGTTGCATTCTGTTTTGCTGGCCAATCAGAGTCCTTTATGCAAATAGTTCCTCAGTGGCAACCAATGCCCTCTGTCTGGTGCCTTAGATTGTTGGAGTTCTGAGGCTGGCCAATCTAAGTCCTTTATGCAAATAATCTGGTGCCTCAGAGTATCGGAGTTCTGAGGCTGGCCAATCAGTGTATTTTATGCAAATAATCCCACAGTGGCAACCAATCGAAATGCTGGCACATATTCCTCCGCACCTCCCGCTCTCCGCACCGCCGCAAACACTGGCTTTTATTATATACATAGAATAGATAGATTGAAGATAGATAGATAGATGTAAGTATTACAATAAGCCCATTTTTTAATTTTACTTTTTAAGGACTTCTGTGGCACATTTCAGAAGGAGAAGGTCACCCCGAAGTGGTTTACAAAACACAACTTTCAATGTATTTATAGTAATAAAGGTATCTCTGAATCTATCTCTACCATAATTTCAAGAATGGAAAACCAGACATCTAGAATTATAGAATCATAGAGTTTGGAGAGACCACATGGGTCATCTAGTCCAATCCCCTGCCATGCAGGAAAAGCACAATCAAAGCACTCCCAACAGATAGCCATTCTGCTTCTGTTGAAAAGCTTCCAAGGAAGAAGCCTCCACTACACTCTGAGGCAGAGAGTTTCACTGCTGAACAGCTCTCTCACGATCAGGAAGTTCTTCCTAATGTTCGGGTGGAATCTTATTTCCTGCAACTTGAAACCATTGCTCCAAGTCCTAATTTCCAGGGAAGCAGAAAGCCTTTCAAATATTTATACATGGCAATCATGTCTCCTCTCAACCCCTTCTCATGCAGACCGAACATACCCAGCTCTTTAAGATTTATTTATTTATTCGAATTTCTTGGCCGCCACTCCCGGGTGGCTCGGGGCGGCTCACAAATCGAACGAATCACAGCACATTAAACAGATTAAAACAATTTAAAAACGCAACATTTAGCAGTAAAATCAACATATACTGTTGTCGAGGCCAACAGGTCTCAAGCCGCAGGTCGTTCCGCGAGTGAACAAGTCCCAACTTCAGCACGCACGCCTGTTCCCGGGTGGAAACCCACCCATCCCTTTCCCTGAGCCCCGCTGGAGTCTGTCCATGAGGTTATTTCTCTTTCTGACTTTCTCCCCATTTCTCCTGAATTTTTATATTTTTTTCTCTCCTCCCGCTTCCCAGGCACCTTAAGACTGCGAGGAGAGCTATGTCCAAGGAAAAGGTGCGATAGCTCAAGTGGCAGGGCCAAGGCCGTTCGGGACGAGGGTCCCGGGTTCGGGACCCCCAAGGGAGGAAAGGAACTTATTTTTATTTTTACATTTTTGCCTTTATTCTTCTCTCTCTCTCTCTCTCCTCACTCTTGGGACATCTCTGAGCTCAGAAAGAAAAGTTTTGAGAAAGGAATTGGCCTATGAAGCAGGGGGCCATATCTGTTTGTGTTGGGCTGACATCAGGAAAACAGAAATCATAATAAAGGTTCATCCCTGTATCTGTGCATCTGTACAATATTGTTCCCATGTCTCCCTTGACCCCTTGTAACCCTTCCCTTCCCCTCCTTGCCCTTGGTTAAGAAAGATTGCCTTGAGGGTGTTTTACTATGTTTTGTCAAGAGGAAATGCGACTGCGCCCTGCTCCCGAAATCTTTGCGGATCACCATATTCATATTGCATGCGCCTTCTGATGGAAATCTTGTTATGGATAAGCTAAGCTCTTGACTTAAGCCCCACGTTCCATCAGTCCTGAGGCAGGTTTAACGGTCGGATTTCAGTCTAACTAAACTCGCCTTTGGAACCTGGACAATAAAAGTTTGTTCTTCACAGCGGGTGCCACAGCTGGCCTCGGAACCCAGGTGTGCCCCAAAATAAGTCCTTTTGTCACCAAAGGGGTCTGAGTGAATCACCAGGCCTTTCTTCCTCTTCTTCCCCATTCACATACGGATGGGACACATCAACTCAATGATTTCATCACTTCCAGGTGTTGCCCCAGGTCATTACCTGGCTCGGACTCTTTGTTTTCATTCATATGCCAACCTGTCAGTAATCCCGCCTGAGCTTCCTTCCTGGAACTCCATATAGGGCCACAGACCTCTGATTGGCCGAAGCCGGCAAATGGGAGCGAGCGCTGATAGGCTCCCTGGAACTGACCGGCTTCCCGCCCATCAGCTGGCCTCAACGTTCCGACCAATCACCAGGAGCCGGCCCGGAAGAGGCGGGCGGGAAATTCAATTGTTTTGACAGTTCTGTAACCTTTAAAAACCAATGTTTTGAATGTATATGCATCGCGTTCTTTGCGGGAATCAGGTATTGCGGTTCGCATCCTCTCAGCTGAGCAGAATAAACAATTTCGTGGCATCTACCTTGCAGCATTGGTGAGCATAATTGGATCTACGGGAGGCGGGTAGGCTACGAGGACCTAGTCGCTCCGGGCTCGCCAGGTTAACTGAACCCTCGCGGTCTCTGCCCCGTGGTCGGTCCACGGGGCTTGCCCGGTTGTCAGACAACAGGCCTGTGGGATTGGCGGTTGTTCGATAACAATACCACTAGACTATCTCAGGTTACAAAAGGTCTTACAGGCCTTCCGAAATGCCATGAGGTCACGAAGTGACCTAATCTCCAGCGGTAAGGAGTTCCAAAGTGTGGGCACAATGATGGAAAATGCCCTTCTCCTCGTCAAAGTCAGGCGAAACGCTTTGGCGCTCGGTACAAAGAGAAGATCCTGCTCTTCTGATCTCAGTGATCTCATGGGACAATATGAGGTAAGGCGGTCCCTCAGGTACACTGGCCCCAGACCATACAAGGCCTTAAAAGTCAGAACTAACACTTTGAAGGTGATCCAGAATTTGACAGGCAGCCAGTGCCGCTCCTGAAGAATAGGTGTAATGTGGTGGCACGTGGGCACGCCTGCGAGCAAACGAGCTGCCGCGTTCTGCACCAACTTTAGTTTCTGGGTCTCCGACAAAGGAAGGCCAGTGTAAAGAGCGTTACAGTAGTCTAATCTTCAGATGACCGTCGCTTGGATCACCGAGGCCAAGTCGCGATGGGACAGGTAGGGGGCCAGCTTCCGGGCCTGGTGTAGATGAAAAAACGCAACTCGGCTAACCATGGAGATATGAATCTCCATAGAAAGCCGAGTGTCCAAATGGACTCCAAGGCTCTTTACTGATAGGGTTCCCATATGTCCCTTATTCTAAGGGACGTCCCTTATTTTGGCCCTAAAATTTGTGTCCCTTATTTTCAGGCCCTGTCCCTTATTTTTGACTAGCAGGACAGGACCTGGCGGGGTTGACCAGAGGAAGGTGCGCGCTGTGGTTTCCACGGCAATGCCTGCCCGGGGATTCCAACTTGCAGGGCAGCCTGCATCCCCGTTGGACGGAAGAGGCGATACAGACCTTTTTCAAAGTACAGTAGGCTAATTAACCGTTACCCAAGGGGAATGTTGGATCATGTTGGATAAAGATAGTTTCTGGCTGCTTGAGAGTTACTCTTAAAATAGGCCTAGCTGTGCATCCCAATACTATGCAATGCTGTGTATCCCATACTATACTATACCATTAACTATTGACATAATAATCATGAAGATGTACTGTCTTATAAAATTTATTTTATTTTCATGTTTAGACAGCGCGCTTTTAAAGTCAGCAAAGTCCAGGACTAAATACAGACGGAGAAAATTAGGTAGTTCTGATAATGTTTTTTCGGCATGACAAAGCATGCAGAAACATACCACGTGCTGTTAAGAGGGTATAAGTCAGTTTCTTTTGTGAGTTTCAATCATTATCTTATTCTGTTAATAAAACTATTTCTATCTAATGTTTGAGTTTCAAGTTTTTAATGAAGTGTCCCTTATTTTTGTGAGAAATCCCGTAAATGTCCCTTATTTCTTATATCAAAAAATGGCAACCCTATTTACTGATGACGACGGGCATAGCGCCACGCTGTCCAGGGTTGGAAGCTGGAGTTCCCCACCGCCCGGGCGACCCACAGGGGCGGCCCGAGCTCTCCGGGGGAGTAGCGAACTTTATTTCGCCCCCGGCGGTGCCCTCGGCGGCTCCAGCTGCCCCGCGCATGCACACTGACTCCTGAGCGCGCCGGCGCGGAGGAATGGGGGGGGGGACTCACGCCGCTCACGGACCCGAGGAGGAGCAGGAGGAGGGGGGAGGCCACAAGGGCGGCCCCCACGGAGACACAGTGGCAGCAGCAGCAGCAGCAGCAGCACCACGGAAGGGCCCAAAACCAGAGGCGCATCTTCGTGACATCACTTGCCGCGCCTGCTGAGGAGGAAGGAGAGGAAGGCCTCGCCGGCCGTGCGCTGTAAGTACGCCCGGAAGGAGAGACGCCGGAGGGAGGGAGCCCTGCGGAGGCGCGGCGGCCTCTTCCTCCTTCCCTCCCTCCGGCGTGTCTTACAGCGCGTGGCCGGCGAGGCCATCCTCCCCTTCCTCCTCGGCAGAGACGCGCGACGGTG
Organism: Anolis apletophallus; assembly: GCA_030556195.1. NCBI lineage: Eukaryota > Metazoa > Chordata > Lepidosauria > Squamata > Anolidae > Anolis > Anolis apletophallus. The sequence goes on along the minus strand of JARBWK010000218.1, from coordinate 22,051 downwards.
ACGTCACAAAGATGTGCCTCTGGTTTCGGGCCCTTCCGGTGGCGCTGCTGCTGCTGCCGCTGCGTCTCCGTGGGGGCCGCCCTCGTGGCCTCCCCCCTCCTCCTCCTCCTCCTCGGGTCCGTGAGCGCGAGCCCGCCCCGTGAGTCCCCTCTTCCCCCCCCATTCCTCCACGCCGCCGGCTGGCTGCGGCGACACGGAGGCGGGGCGGAGCGGCGCCCCTCCAAGGTGGCCACGCCCCCTCCGGGAACGTTGCCTTACGCGACCGCGTAGGTCGCTTAAAGGGAAAGGCCGGCCCTGGCGACCCAGCCAAAGGATCTCCGTCTTCGCTGGATTCACCTCAAAGGGCATGGTCTCTAGATCTTTGATCATTTTAGTTCCAGCTTGTCAATACCAAAACTGGACACAGTATTCCAAGTGACGTCTAAGGAAAGCAGAATAAAGAGAGCACCATGATTTCCCTTGATCTAGACACGATACCTCTTATGATGCAGCCCAAACCGAACCATGAGTTTGCATAACAAAGTAATTGCAGAGGTCTGCATCTCAGAATGGTTTGATTTTTTCAAATGGAATCCAGTATTTCCCTCTCTGGGAGAAAGGGCTGGTAGTGCTCCGGAAAGCAAATAGAAATCTGGGAAACCCTTACAAGAATGAAATAGAAGTGAAGAAATAGTGAAAAATGTTATCAACTTCACCAGCTGGGTGCTCTCCAGATGGGTTGGAATACAACTTCCATTGTCATCGGATCTATACATCAAGGATCTATTGACATAAACAAAACAAAAACTTGGACTTGCTTTAAACACAGTGCTGGCTGTCAAGGCACCACTTCTTACAATTTGTATCCTGGATTTTCTGTTCTTAGCCCAACTTTGCTATGGTTTAGGCCAGTGTTTCCCAACCAGTGTGCCGTGGCACACTAGTGTGCCGTGAGCGATGATCAGGTGTGCCGTGGGAAATTGGAACCTCCAATCCCCTTTCTTCCCCTTCCTGCCGAACATTTTTTCTTCTCCACTCGGGCTCCCTTCTTCCCAGCCTCGCTCTGCTCGCTTTGCCTCGCTTTGCTCTGGGGCGAGTCTGCGCAGTAGCGCCCGCACGGGTCACGCCTTCCTCCCTCCCCCTCCCCTCCTGAACACGCTCACGCTGCCCCCTCAGATCAAAATGGCGGCAGAAGCGGCAGTGTAGAAGAAAACGTAAGTGTTTGGCAGGAGGGAGAAGAAAGGGCGCGAAAGGGGAAGGGGGAGGAAGAGGTCTCTGTCGAAAGCTGACATGGGCAAACTTGGACCTTCCAGGTGTTTTGGACTCCAACTCCCACCATTCATAGCAGCCTCAGGCCCTTTTCCTCCCCCCCCCCTCAGCCATTTAAGCAGGAAAGGGCCTCAGGCTTAGGAATGGTGGGAGTTGAAGTCCAAAGCACCCAGAGGGCCGAACTTTTCCCATGCCTGTTTTAGGGACCTTAAAGTGGTGAGCCTCCTTCCAACATTGTGATTCTGGATAGAAAACAAACAACAACATAACATAACATTGTTTGAGTCCACAGTGCTCTCTGGGTGTAGGTGAACTACAACTTCCAAACTCAAGCTCAATTCCTAAGCAAACCTTTTCAGTACTTCGTGTTGGTAATGAGAGTTCAATATGCCAAGTTTGGTTCAATTCCATTGTTGCAAGAGTTCAGGATGCTCTTTGATTGTGTGTATAAATCCCAGAAACTGTAACTCCCAAATGTCAAGGTCTATTTTCCCCAAACTCCATCTGTGGTCACATTTGGGCATATGGCGTATTCATGCCAAGTTTGGTCCTGATCCAACATTGTTTCAGACCACAGTGCTCTCTGGATATAGGTGAACTACAACTCCAAAACTCAAGGTCAATGCCCACCAAACTCTTATAGCATTTTCTCTTGGTTATGGGAGTTCTGTGTGGGACGTTTGCGTCTTTCTGCCATTCCTGCCAGGATATCTATGTTGAGTTCATCGAAACAGGTTCAGGTTTCACACTGAGTGTATAAATACATTTTAAAACATATTAACTATATGTATTACTGTGTTAGGGTGTCATTTTGTGTCATTTTGGTTGGTGGTGTGCCCCAGGATTTTGTAAATGTACAAAATGTGTCACGGCTCAAAAAAGGTTGAAAAACACTGTTTTAGGCAATGTCGGGGGATTCACTAGAGCGCAAGCTGTGTCCCTAGTCATCTTCTCCAGTGGTCAGGAATTTTTGGAGTTGGAGGCCAAAACAGCTGCTCTAGAGTTTGTAGGTGGATGTACAACTTCAAGCAATCTAGAGAGTTGGATTGGGTCCATATTGGCTCAGCCTACTATCCAGACAGACACTGCTGCCATCAGAGGGGAAGGGGGTGACTTTTTCTATGTCGCCGCTACTGCTCATTGTTGGCCATGGAGATCACTGAGAGGGTTTGGTCATCATGGTAACTGATGTCAGAATGAGATGGTCATATCAGCTGATGTCAGAATGAGATGTCTGCACAACTAGCAAGAAGGAGGCTGCAGCTCTAATCCTCATTGCTGGGTTATGATCTCAGAAGACATGACAGGAATTGGGCAAGTACTTGCAAGGAGATCCAGAGCCAGCATGGAATGATGGCAGTGACATAGGAACAAGGAGATGGGCTGGACCATTTATACACTGGCCTTGGATTCAGCAGGTACCTGGGAATAGCTCTCAGCAGAAATACCCTGGAGTTACCTGCTCTGTGTAGACACAGCCCTAGAGTGAACATGGTTGGGAAAGGCTGATACAACAGCAAAAGGGAGAAAGCTAAGGTAACACAGTAACAAGAGGGGCAAAAGGTAGGCAATATCATAAAAGATGTAACAAGCAATATGCAATATCAAAAACACATTTATAAAGTTCTCAACACATTACAATAAAGTCCATAGTCTGTGGTGTGCAGTCTCAGTACCTTACATCAGTGTTTCTCAACCAGTGTGCCGTGAGCGATCATCAGGTGTGCCATGGGAAATAGGAACCCCCAGGAGGGGAGGGGGAGTCTAGTGTGTTGAAGTATAAAAACCCTAAGAAACCTACCTCTATAAAGGCACAAAATTATAACCACCCCCCTCCCCAACCGTTGCCTACTTGGTCTCTCCTCTCCATGCATTGGGAAGGCCCGCCTCCCTTTCCCCAAGTAGAGACCTCCTCTTGCCTCCTGGGCAGGCATGTGGTTCAGCCCCCCGAAATTTTCAGGGTGGTCCACGAGAAGGCCTTACTGGTACATTATTTAAGCTGTTATGTTTATTCATATCATGATCTGATCACCATGCTCATTATATCCCACATTAATGGGGTTATTGGGATAACAATACAAAAGGTTTGCTAGGGTAGACCCTCTCCCACCCAGTCTCAGCCCCCCGAACCAAACTCAGCACCCCCCAAATCAAAATCCTGGCTACGGCCCTGCTCCTGGGGGTTCTGTGTGGGAAGTTTGGGCCAGTTCTATCATTGGTGGGGTTCAGAATGCTCTTTGATTGTAGGGGAACTATAAATCCCAGCAACTACAACTCCCAAATGTCAAGGTCTATTTCCCCTGAACTCCATCTGCGTTCATATTTGGGCATATTGAGTATTCGTGCCAAGTTTGGTCCTTATGCAACATTGTTTGAGTCCTGGTGGTGTGCCCCAGGATTTGGTAAATGTAAAAAGTGTGCCACGGCTCAAAAAAGGTTGGGAAATACTGCCTTACAATAGCTCCTTGAGTCCTCTGGGGGAAAGTAAATGTATTTTCCCATTGAGTAGCATCCCAGTGGACCACAGTGGGATAATCCGATATAATGAAAGAGTAGTGAGTATCCAAGTGGATAGTTCTCGGTAATATCCAAAAGGAGCCCAAAGTAAATCAGTTATTGTGGCCAAAATAAGGCCAAAGCGAGGTACCAAAGGCAAACACAATTGCTGGAAAAATACGTGAATCTCGGGTGGGTAATTCCAAAAGGACGCTGAGGGCGGCTACAGGCTGACGGCATAATTTCAGGCCTGCCCGTTTTGCCTCCGTAGAGGCTTCCTCAGAGCACAATTAGCTCGCAGAATTGCGGGCATCCCAGTCATGAAAAATCTAGGAAATTATAATGAAGAGATCACAGCCACAATATAATCCTACACAACAAACCTTAGCTACATAGAGGCAAAGGATTAATTCCAATGCAATTATACATACCATAATATAGTGTACAGAGCACATGCAGCATCAATGCGATACTGGACCAAAAGGTGAGTAACACTCAGGAGGAAATTAGATTTATAGAGAGAGTAATCATTTATGGCAGATGCTTACAGTAACCAGGTAGAAACTGGCAGCGGATCATTTAACCCATTGGGGTACTCTGTCCCGAGTATGGCGATCCATCGGGCTTCTGCTTTTAATAGTGCAGATTGAATATTTTCATGGGGACGTATACTAACTTGCTCTAAACCGGTGAATTTAAAGGAACCCGGAGCATGATTTTTAGCTAAAAATGGGAATATAAGTAGGAGATTTCCATTCTGTTCTTAATACACGGTTTATGCTCGGACATTCTGATTTTCAAAGGTCTAGATCAGGGCTACCCAGGAAGTCGATCACGATCGACCAGTCGATCCCGGGACCAAAGGAGGTCGATCCCAGCTGGATGAGGCGCTTCTCAGAGGGGGGCGGAGCTAGGCCCCGCCAAGCCCCGCCCCTCCCCCGGCTTCGGCACTCCCAGCAGCTTCTCCAGGCTTGAGGATGGCAGTGCCAAGCCAGCCTTGTGCTAGCTATGTTACCACTGGCTTGGCATTGCCATCCTCAAGCCTGGAGAAGCTGCTGGGAGTGCCAAAGCTGAGGGAGGGGTGGGGCTTGGCGCGGCCTGGCTCTGCCCCCCTCTGGCTTCAGCTCTACCAGCAGCTTCTCCAGGCTTGAGGATGGCAGTGCCAAGCCAGCCTTGTGCTAGCTATGTCACCACTGGCTTGGCATTGCCATCCTCAAGCCTGGAGAAGCTGCTGGGAGCTCCAAAGCCAGAGGGGAGGGGGCGGGGCTTGGAACAGCCTGGCTCCACCCCCCTCTGGCTTCAGCTCTACCCCCTCTGGCTTCAGCTCTACCAGCAGCTTCTCCAGGCTTGAGGATGGCAATGCCAAGCCAGGCTTGTGCTAGCTATGTCAGCACTGGCTTGACATTGCCATCATCAAGCCTGGAGAAGCTGCTGGGAGCTCCAAAGCCAGAGGGGAGGGGGCGGGGCTTGGCATGGCCTGGCTCCACCCCCCTCTGGCTTCCGCTCTACCCCCTCTGGCTTCAGCTCTACCAGCAGCTTCTCCAGGCTTGAGGATGGCAATGCCAAGCCAGGCTTGTGCTAGCTATGTCACCACTGGCTTGACATTGCCATCATCAAGCCTGGAGAAGCTGCTGGGAGCTCCAAAGCCAGAGGGGAGGGGGCGGGGCTTGGAACGGCCTGGATCCACCCCCCTCTGGCTTCAGCTCTACCAGCAGCTTCTCCAGGCTTGAGGATGGCAATGCCAAGCCTGGCTTGTGCTAGCTATGTCAGCACTGGCTTGACATTGCCATCATCAAGCCTGGAGAAGCTGCTAGGAGCTCCAAAGCCAGAGGGGAGGGGGCGGGGCTTGGCATGGCCTGGCTCCACCCCCTCTGGCTTCCGCTCTACCCCCCTCTGGCTTCAGCTCTACCAGCAGCTTCTCCAGGCTTGAGGATGGCAATGCCAAGCCAGGCTTGTGCTAGCTATGTCAGCACTGGCTTGACATTGCCATCATCAAGCCTGGAGAAGCTGCTGGGAGCCAAAGCCAGAGGGGAGGGGGCAGAGGCTTGGCATGGCCTGGCTCCACCCCCTCTGGCTTCTCTACCCTCCTCTGGCTTCAGCTCTACCAGCAGCTTCTCCAGGCTTGAGGATGGCAGTGCCAAGCGAGCCTTGTGCTAGCTATGTCAGCACTGGCTTGACATTGCCATCATCAAGCCTGGAGAAGCTGCTGCTCCAAAGCCAGAGGGAGAGAGGCGAGGGCTGGCATGGCCTGGCTCCACCCCCCTCTGGCTTCCGCTCTACCAGCAGCTTCTCCAGGCTTGAGGATGGCAATGCCAAGTCAGTGGTGGCATAGCTAGCACAAAGCTGGCTTGGCACTGCCACCCTCAAGCCTGGAGAAGCTGCTGGTAGAGCGGAAGCCAGAGGGGGCGGAGCCAGGCTGCTCCAAGCCCCGCCCACTCCCCTCCCCTCTCCAGCCTTGAGGAGGTAGGTAGATTTTTCTGACTTGGTTTTATTATAGAAAAAGTGTGGGCACCCCTGCTCTAGAACAACTTCAAGCAATCTAGAGAGTTGGATTGGGTCCATATCGGCTCAGCCTACTATCCAGACAGACACTGCTGCCATCAGAGGGGAAGGGGGTGGCTTTTTCTATGCCACTGCTACTGCTCGTTGTCGGCCATGGAGCTCACTGAGAGGGTTTGGTCATCATGGTCACATCAGCTGATATCAGAATGAGATGTCTGCACAACTAGCAAGAAGGAGGCTGCAGCTCTAATCCTCATTGCTGGGTTATGATCTCAGAAGACATGACAGGAATTGGGCAAGTACTTGCAAGGAGATCCAGAGCCAGCATGGAATGATGGCAGTGACACATGAACAAGGAGATGGGCTGGACCATTTATACACTGGCCCTGGATTCAGCAGGTACCTGGGAATAGCTCTCAGCAGAAATACCTTGGAGTTACCTGCTTTGTGTAGACATGGTACTCCATGTATTTCCCAACTGCTACCTTAACCAGCTTGAACCAATATAGGATTGTGTTTTGAGCTTTGGACTCTGACTCTGGAGACCAGGGTTCGAATCCCTCCTTGGCCTTGAAACCCACTGGATGACTTTGGCCAAGTCACATTCTCTCAGCCCAAAAGAAGGCAATGGTGACTCTCTTCTGCACAAAACATACAAAGAAAAACTTACAATATAAGGCAATGATAGAGTTGCCTTATGGTTGCCATAATTTGGAAACAATTTGAAGGCACACAATAATAACATATCTGAAAGTGTACAGTCAAAGGAGACAACCACTTGATCCTACTCAGTGTTTTTCAACCTTTTTTGAGCCGCGGCACATTTTTCACATTTCCAAAATCCTGGGGCACACTACCAACCAAAACGACACAAAATGACACTCTAACACAGTAATACATATAGTTAATATGTTTTTAAATGTATTTATACACTCAGTATGGAACCTGGGCCTGTTTTGATGAACACAACCTAGACATTTGGGAGTTACAGTTTCTGGGATTTATAGTTAACATACAATCAAAGAGCATCCTGAACTCTTGCAACAATGGAATGGAACCAAACTTGGCATATTGAACTCTCATTACCAACAGAAAGTACTGAAAGAGTTTGCTTAGGAATTGACCTTGAGTTTGGAAGTTGTAGTTCACCTACACCCAGAGAACACTGTGGACTCAAAGAATGTTATTTATTTTATTTATTTATTATTCCCTCTTATATACCGCTCTTTCTGGAAGGCTCAGGGTGGTTTACATGGTACACATACAATAATACAGTAACCGTTTAATGCATCATACAAAGACTTCTTACGCATAAAACATAAAATAATAGCAAAGAAAAATACAACTATATTCTACAATAAATGTTTTAACTTATAGATTTCATGGGCTGCGGTGAGGTTAAAACTCTGGCCCATACTGCTTGTTTGAACAAGAAAGTCTTACACTCCTGGATGAGTATTGGTTACCCCAGGGACGGACATTGTTTACCCTCAAAGACTTTCTTACCGTCCGCATTCTTTCCCATACTCCTGTCTTTCTGCTAGGCTGACAGTAACCGTTTAATACATCATACAAAAGCATAAAACATAAAAGCAAGAAAGCATAAAATACAACTATCCCGAAGCAAAACATCTACAATAAATGCGAATTAACGCTGAACTTATGTCAGATTTCATGGGCCGGTGAGGTTAAAAGCTTGTTTGAACAAGAAAGTCTTACAAGCTCTCCGAAACGGGGCTAAGTCAGTGATAGCGCGAACCTCATCCGGCATAGATTTCCAGAGGGACGGTGCAGCCACATAGAAGGCTCTCGATCTCGTTGATGATAACCTACAGGAGCGGATCGACGGGACGGCTAGAAGATTTTGTTCTTCTGAGTGTAGTGATCTCGGGGGAACATATGGGGTGAGACGGTCCCTCAGGTACACTGGCCCTAAGCCATACAAGGCCTTAAAGGTCAACACCAGCACCTTGAAAACAATCCGGTACTCTATTGGTAGCCAATGCAGTTGCTGCAAGATGGGTGTTATATGCTCTCGGACTGAAGTCGAGCAGCAGCATTCTGCACTAGCTTGAGTTTCCGGATTGTTGCCAAGGGAAGGCCTATGTAGAGGGTGTTACAGTAGTCCAGCCTCGAGATGACCGTCGCCTGGATCACCGTAGCCAGGTCGCCCCTGGACAAGTAGGGAGCCAGCCGCCTAGCCTGCTGCAGATGGTAAAATGCAGTCTTGCATACCGTGGAGAATTGTGTCTCCATCGATAGCAATGGGTCCAAATGGACCCCCAAGCTCTTTACGGAGGATGACGGGCTTAGAGGCTCGCCATCTAGGGTAGGCAGCCGGCAACCACTCAATCCAGGGGAACCCAGCCACAAGATCTCCGTCTTCGACGGGTTAACCTTCAATCGGCTAGCCCGCAGCCATCCAGTCATGGCTTCAAGGCATTGATGGAAACAATCAGGTACGGTCTCCAGCCTGCCTTCCACTCTCAGCACAAGCTGGGTGTCATCTGCGTACGGATAACACTCCAGACTGAAGTCACGAACCAGCTGGGCCAGAGAGCGCATATAGATGTTGAACAGTAGCGGCGAAAGGATGGCCCCCTGAGGGACCCCACAAGTTAGTGGGAGCCTCCCAGAGACCATCCCCCCCGCCTCCACTCGTTGTCCCCGGTCCTGGAGAAAGGAGGCCACCCATTTAAGGGCCGTCCCCCTGACTCCTGACACGGCTAAACAGTGGGTCAATAGCGCATGATCTACTGTGTCAAAGGCTGCTGTCAGATCTAACAGAACAAGCAGCGCTGACCCATCCTGATCCAGCTGGCAGCGAAGTCGGTCTGTAATGGAGACAAGCACGGTTTCCGTCCCATGCCCAATACGGAAGCCGGACTGGAAGGGATCAAGTCCAGCTGTTATAACAGTTATGTTATGTTGTTGTTTGTTTACTATCCAGAATCACAATGTTGGAAGGAGGCTCACCACTTTAAGGTCCCTAAAACAGGCATGGGAAAACTTCGGCCCTCTGGGTGCTTTGGACTTCAACTCCCACCATTCCCAACAGCCAGAGGCCCTTTCCGGCTTAAGTGGCTGGGGGGGAGGAAAAGGGCCTGAGGCTGCTATGAATGGTGGGAGTTGGAGTCCAAAACACCTGGAAGGTCCAAGTTTGCCCATGCCAGCTTTCGACAGAGACCTCTTCCTCCCCCTTCCCCTTCGCGCCCTTTCTTCCCCCTCCTGTCGAACACTTACTTTTTCTTCTACACTGCCGCTTCTGCCGCCATTTTGATCTGAGGGGGCAGCGTGAGCGTGTTCAGGAGGGGAGGGGGAGAGGGAGGAAGACGTGACCCGCGCGGGCGCTACTGCGCGGACTCGCCCCAGAGCAAAGCGAGGCAAAGCGAGCAGAGCGAGGCTGGGAAGAAGGGAGTGGAGAAGAAAAAGGGTATTGGAGGTTCCAATTTCCCACGACACACCTGATGATCGCTCATGGCAGACTAATGTGCCACGGCACACTGGTTGGAGACACGGATCCTACTAAATATATCAGCTGGAGCCCAGACTTTAATCAAATGGGATACTGGTGATAGGGTAAATCCCATACACACCTTTTTCTATAAGATTAAAAATAATAATAATTATTATTTATTTATACCCCGCCACCATCTCCCCAAGGGGACTCAGGCTGGCTTACATGAGGCCAAGGCCAATGACACATAATAACAACATGACGACAAATAATAAAACAATATAATCAATATAACTTACACATAAGCAATAACAGACAATTAAAAACCATTCTACAACACATTCCATTAGACTTAAGGGGAATTGTGCACTTTGAGGCTCATTGTCACCCCTATCTGGGTTGTATGTCGATGCCCAAATTGCTCCAGACTAGTTACTCCCCTCAGGCCAAAGGTAAACTCACAGCTTGTAAAAGTCACTATAACTTCCAAAATCCTCCAGCCAGCATTGTGGCTTCTGGGAGCTATATCCAAAGGGAAACCTTTCCAAGTCCTGATAAACATATTTATTTATTTATTATTTCGCATTTGTCTGTCGCCCCCCAACGGCTCGGGGCGACTTACAACAGTTCGTAAAAATACAATTGTCAGATAACTCATAAAACCACAGTAATACCATTAAGATGGAATTACAATTAGAACAGTTGAAGCAACAAATGGAGTCGCAGTGGGCTGACAGCTAGGCGGTGCGAGCTACAGTTTAGCTAACTCCGAAGGCTTGTTGGAACAGCAATGTCTTAACTGCTCTCCTGAACGGGAGGAGGCCCTGGGTGGCACAGATGCCAGCGGGCAGTGCGTTCCACAGGGTTGGGGCTGCAACAGAGAAAGCCCGGCGGCGGGTTGCGGACAGATGGTAGGTCCTCACATTTGGGATGACCAGGAGGTTTAGCTCTTCGGAGCGCAGTGATCTGGTGGGATGATATGGGACAAGGCGGTCCCGCAGGTACACTGGCCCCAGACCATGTAAGGCCTTAAAAGTCAGGACTAACACTTTGAAGGCAATCCGGCATTCAATTGGGAGCCAGTGCAGTTCGCGCAGGATTGGCGTGATGTGGTGGCCAAATCGGGACCCCTGTCAGGAGTCGCGCTGCAGCGTTCTGCACCAGCTTGAGTCTCCAGATTACTGACAGAGGAAGGCCAATGTACAGAGCGTTACAGTAGTCCAGCCTCGAGATGACCATGGCTTGGATCACTGTGGCTAAGTCGCGCCGGGACAAATAGGGGGCCAGCTTCCTCGCCTGGTGAAGATGGAAAAATGCCACCCTGCTGACGCTGGAGACGTGGGCCTCCATCGACAACAGGGGGTCCAGGGTTACTCCTAAGCTCTTAACAGAGGGCGACGGACATAATGTCACGCCGTCCAGGGTTGGAAGCTGAACATCCCTACAGCCCGGAGGACCCAGCCACAGGATCTCAGTCTTTGCCGGATTCACCTTCAACCTACTGGCTCGCAGCCATCCAGTGACGGCCTCAAGGCAACAATGGAAATTATCGGGTACGGATTCGAGGGTGCCCTCCATCTTCAAGATAAGCTGGGTGTCATCAGCGTACTGATGGCACACCAGCCCAAAACTACGCACCACCTGGGCAAGTGGTCGCATGTTTAAAATTGTGATGCCAGCATGGTCTGAATTCTAGTGCCTGGAAGACAGCAAATAGATAATTATTTCTGTTTGTAAAATTCCTGCAGGGATTACTTGCACGGGGGTTCGCAGATGACGTCCGCCGTCAACTAGACAAGGGAGGTTCAGTAGTTCTGGTGCTGCTCGATCTCACCGCTGCCTTTGATACGGTGGACCACGATCTGCTGATTCAACAACTAGCTGCCACGGGAATTCAAGGATCAGCCATAACTTGGCTCAACTCGTTCTTGCGAGGACGCAGTCAACGAGTAGAATGGCTAGGCCAAACATTTGGAAAATCCCTCCTCGAGTGTGGAGTACCCCAAGGCGCCATATTGTCACCTATGCTGTTCAATATCTATGTCCGGCCTCTCGCTGGACTAGTCCAGAGCTTTGGGCTGGAATGTTACCAGTATGCCGACGACACTCAGCTCCTCCTAAAGCTGGAACCTGGAGCAACCTCGGTGCCTGACAACTTTGCCCAGTGCCTGGGAGCAGTGACGAGATGGCTGCGGCCCACAAACTGCAGGTAAATCCAGCAAAGACTGAAATTCTGTGGCCGGGCCGCCCATCAGAACTAGTCAACCCACTGCCACCCTTCGAAGGGGAACCGCTGACTCCATCTTCCCCTGTGAAGAGCCTCAGTGTCATCCTGGACTCTAAAATGACGATGGAGGCCCAGATCGCCTCCACGAGCAAAAGGGCCTTCTTCCACCTACGTCAAGCGAGGCAACTGGCGCCCTATCTACCAACGGAGGCACTGGCCACGGTGATTCATGCCACGGTTACATCAAGGCTGGACTATTGCAATGCTTTATACGTGGGTCTACCTCGGTCAGTAACTCGCAAGCTCTAGATGGTGTAGAACGCTGCCGCCAGGCTCCTCACGAAAACACTTATGAGGTGTCACATAAGGCCATACTTACAGCATTTACACTGGCTGCTGGTCGAGTACAGAGTCCTTTGTAAGGCCCTGACCAGGCATGTAGCCAGGGGGGGGGGGGCTAAGGGGCTTCAGCCCCCCCCCGAAATTCTCAGGGTGGTCCGCAAAAAGGCCTTACTGGTACATTATTTAAACTGTTATGATCATTATATCCCACATTCAGGGCCGGCCCCACCCATTCCGTGGCCTACGCGGTCGCGCCAGGGCGATGGACCTGGGAGGGTGCCGCGAACTGGGAAGGCGCTGCGCGCCGCCCCTGCCCCGCCCCGCCGCTGTGCCTCCGCAGCCAGCTGCACCGCTGCCGCCGGCGTGCGCGCGGTCGGGCGGGACACCCTCGCGCGGCCAGGCAGGGACGCCACTGCACATGCGCGGCTGGCTGGGACGCCGCGCCACGCGTGCGCCGCCACCGCTCGGGACGCACTCGCGTGGCAGGGCAGGACGCCAGCACGCATGCGCGGCCGGCCGGGACGTCGCCGCGTGCGCGCCACCACGCGGACTCACCACGCTGCGCGGGGACGCCAGCGCGCATGTGCGAGGCCGTCCAGGAGCCACCGGGGTGCAAAAGAAGGTTTGCCTACCCCGGGAGTGGTGAGGCTGCCCCTGCCCACATTAATGGGGTTATTGGGATAACAATACAAAAGGTTTGCTAGGGTAGACCCTCTTCCACCCAGTCTCAGCCCCCCAGAACCAAACTCACCCCGCTCACAGCCTGGCTACGGCCCTGGCCCTGACCCTGACACTTAAGGCCTTGCGGGGCCAGGGTCCTACATACCTAAAAGACCGTCTGATACCATCTATCCATCCGATAGCACCACGGCCAGCCTACGAGAACCTTCTCTGTGTCCCGGGTCCGAGAGAGGCTAATCTGGAGTCCACGAGACAGAGATCTTTTTTTCCGTCGTGGCCCCTGTCCTGTGGAACTCTCTGCCGCCGGACCAAAGAGCCATCTTCGACCTGCCTTCATTTCTGGCGGCACTTAAGACATGGCTATTTAGAAGAGCATACGCATGAGTGACAATCAGTGACCTGGAACCTGTCTATTCCCATATTTTAACATTTTAATATTTTAATATTTTAATATTTTAGTGTTGTAGATGCCTAGCTGTGTAAGTCGCCCGGAGCACATTTGTAGAGGGCGACTCATCTGTATACCTTTCTAAAGCGGAATGTTTGTATGTATGTATGTGTGCGGAGGGCGGGAGGGCGGGAGGGCGGAAGGGCGGATATGTGGCAGCCACTTTCACAGGCCACAGCGACTAGTGCGGGTGATGGACCTGCACCAAACTTGGTACATATAACCCCCCTAACCCCCTTTACGTCCTGGTGCGGTTCGGGGGACATGACCCACGGATTATGGGATTTGTAGTACTTTCAAACACTTTGGTTCCCACAGACCACTGAGGCCACCAAAACAGACCAATACAGACCACACTTGGCACACACAACCCCCATGACCCACTCTATCTCCTGCTGCAGTTTGGAGGAGGGTGGACCATGGATGATGGGACTTGAAGTACCTCTACTCACTTCCCAAGTCCGCTGCAACTCTCATCCAATCACTGATCGAGACCACACTTGGCACACATAACCCCCATAACTGCGTTCACGTCCTGGTGAGGTTCGGGGGAGGACTGACAATGGATGATGGGATTTGTACTACTTTCACACCCCTCTGTTCCCACAGACCACTGTGGCCCCCAACAAACACTGATAAAGACCACACTTGGCACACAGAGCCCCAGTGACCCACTCTACATACTACTGAAGTTTGGAGGGGGCCAGAACATGGATTATGGGACTTGCAGTACCTTCCCTCACTTTCCAAGACTGCTACAAACCTAATCCTATGACTGATCAACACGAAACCTGCCACACAGAGCCCTCATGACCCACTCTACATCCTGGTGCAGATCGGAGGAGGGTGGACCATGGATGATGGGACTTGAAGTACCTCTACTCACTTCCCTAGTCCGCTGCGACCCTCATCCAATTACTGATCGAGACCACATTTGGCACACATAACCCCCATGACTGCCTTCATGTCCTGGTGAGGTTCGGGGGAGGACTGACAATGGATGATGGGATTTGTACTACTTTCACACCTCTCTGTTCCCACAGACAACTGCGGCCCCCAACAAACACCGAGAAAGACCACACTTGGCACACAGAGCCCCAGTGACCCACTCTACATCCTACTGAAGTTTGGAGGGGGCCAGAACATGGATGATGGGACTTGCAGTACCTCCCCTCACTTTCCAAGCCTGCTACAAACCTAATCCAATGACTGATCAACACCAAACCTGGCGCACACAGAGCCCCCATGACCCAATCTACATCCTGCTACACTTTGGGGGAGGGTGGACCAGAGATGATGGGACTTCCACTACCTTCAGTAATTTCATGATACCACTGCAACTCCCAATAATGATGGATCAAGACCAAACTTGCCACACAGAGCCCCCATGACCCACTCTACATCCTGCTGCACTTCTCAAATGACCCAGGCACCGCCGGGTCCCCAAGCTAGTAAATAATAAAATTAGTTCGTTAGTTAGTTAGTTAGAGAAGGGCACAACGGGCAAACGGTTGTGTGTTCATTCCCAACATTATAAAAGGAAGAGTTCTGAACCGGCCCGCGTCCAAACTTATGGGAAAGGCACACAGGTAAAAATCTTTGGTCGGGGCAATAAATTTTCTTATTTGACTTGCAAATTTGTAAAGGACAATTTTTCATCTCTGCACTGACATCTTGCATTATCCTGCTTCGTCTACTGCCTCACCTTTCCACACATAATAAATGGAAATGTCAGCCGTAATTTGAATGAGAAGTGTTTATAATAAAATCCTTGCAGAATCAGAGGATTGAAGGAAGGAAAGAAAGAAAGAAGGAAAGAAAGGGGGAACATAAAGGGCACCTATTAAATCAGGCCTCTGCAGTGTAGAGGCATGTCCCGTTGCTCTCGTCCTCCTGCACACACATCAGAGCCAAACGGGAGAGGCAACTGATAAATTCAAATAAATAAATAATTATTTATTTGAATGTATCAGTTGCCTCTCTCGTTTGGCTCGGGGCGACTTACAGAAGTAAAACCACAATAAAAAAAAATAGATAACATCATTACAACTAGAATTAAAATCCTCAAGTTAAAACAACAGCCATAAACTACAATTTACATAAAAAGGGCAGGAAAATGCCAAAGAGATTGACAGTTGTTAGGGGGCCAAATGCCTGTTGGAACAGTAGTGTCTTGCATGCCTTCCGAAACACTGTAGACGCAAGCTAAAGAATATAACTATCTATGTAGCAAAATATCTTTTATCTAAACCAGTGCTATCCAACTTCTGGCGGGTCCAGGGCCGGATAAGAGGTCACCCCCAGGCCCCGCCCCCAGGCCCCGCCCCTCCTAAAGCCGCCTAAAGGAGGAGTAGGCGGCGCAAGAGCAGCGCGTCACAGCCTGGCGTGACGCGCTGCCCCTTGGCACCGCTCCTCCTTTTCGCGCGCCTCCCTTCCTAGGCCGGGGAGCCGCCGAAAGGAGGAGTAGGCGGTGCCAAGAGCAGCGTGTCACGCCAGGCCTGTGACGCGCTGCTCTTGGCGCCGCCTTCTGCCCTTTTCGGTGGCTCCCTGCCCTAGGAAGGGAGGGGGCGCCGAAAAGGGCAGAAGGCGGCGCCAACGGCAGCGTGTCACAGGCCTGGCGTGACGCGCTGCCCTTGGCACGCCCTACTCCTCCTTTTCGGCACCCCCTCCCTTCCTAGGCGGGGAGCCGCCGGAGGAGTAGGCGGCGCCAAGAGCAGCGTGTCACGCCAGGCCTGTGACGCGCTGCTCTTGGCGCCGCCTTCTGCCCTTTTCGGCGGCCCCCGCCCTAGGTAGGGAGGGGGGCGCCGAAAAGGAGGAGCTAGCTGTCTTCCTCCTCCCTGCCCCGCCTCCCCCTCCCCCTAGCCGCCATTTTTTTTTAAAATCGATTTTTAAAAAAATTTAAAAATGGCGGCTGAGGGCATAGGTGGGGCCGTGTCCAACAGGCTACGGGGCCGGATCTGGCCCCGGGGCCGCCAGTTGGACAGCCCTGATCTAAACAGTCAGTCAACAATGGGGGATAACCTCCATGGCATCATACTCACAGCATAACACAATATAGTGGCATATATATAGCCTCAATATGATACATATACATACAGTCTCCCACATATAACACAAAGATGGGTCGTTCCCACGGATACAATGTTGGCTAAACACAGTGAAACAATGTAACACTTTTAATATCACCAGCTAAGTGCTGAGTCCATCTATGCCAACAAGTCCTGGATGGTATTACTCACTGTCCTGGTGTCCGTATAGCATCAAAAGGATAAATTATAGACGATATGGGGGAGAGGCGTCGCCGCACTTCAGGGCAAATGCAGCCAAACTCCCGCGGCCGAGCCAAAACACATTACGCCGGGCCGTATTCCAAGCTGTTGCTGGGGCGCGCCGCAAAGCTATCAACGCCGTCTCGTAGGAAAACTTTTGCGACGTAGCGGCTTGTGTTTGGCGGCGGTTTTAAATCACAATGGCGGCAAATGCACAAGACAGGAGAACAGGAGAACGATGATGGGAAGCGTAGGAAAGCAGTTCAGGAGTGAGGCCACGGGGGGATCCGAGAAGGCAAGGAGAAGGCTCCGATCCGCCACCAGGACAGTGAGTAATACCATAATATTGTGTTATGCTGTGAGTATGATGCCATGGAGGTTATCCCCCATTGTTGACTGACTGTTTAGATAAAAGATATTTTGCTACATAGATAGTTATATTCTTTAGCTTGCGTCTACAGTGTACTGTTACACACGATAGGTATATTTTTCTGTTTTGCAATGCCTTCCGAAACGCCAGCAAACTTGAGAGAGAGAGGATCTCAGAAGGCAATGCGTTCCACAGGGGGGGCTATAATTGAAAAGCCCTCCTCCACGTAGCAGTGAGATGGTAAAGCCTGGGGCTAGGGATCACCAGGAGGTTTCCTGTCTCAGAGCGCAAGGGCCTAGTGGGACAATATGGGATGAGGTGGTCCCTTAGGTACACTGGCCCCAGACCATTCAAGGCCTTGAAGGTCAATACTAGGCATGAGAAAAAAGTTATGAAAATTAAATGATTCGGAAGGGATTCGTAAGAAATGCTACTTTTGAGTATTTCCGCATCTGGAACGCCAACCAGGAAGTGGACTTTCTTTATAGAACTTCGGGGGCCAGGATTTTCTTAAGTATCGTAATTAGGTCGTAAGGGGGGGGGGGCACCCTCCTTCTCTCTTACCACCCTCCCGCCTCCCTTGGCAATAAGTATTATGGCAGGCAAGCCCTAAACTTGCTCCTTCTTTCGGCTGGAAGCCTGGAAAAATGTAAACAGAGAAGTAAATCTGCAAAGGAAGTAAACAGAGAGGTTTACTCATGAGTAAATCCGCAAAGGAGGGCACTTTGGATGAAGTGCCCTCCTTTGTGGATTTACTCTTGAGTAAACCTCTCTGTTTACATTTTTCCAGGCTTCCCTGCCCCTCCTGCCTGCCAGGATCTAAAGCAGTGTTTCTCAACCTTCCTAATGCTGCGACCCCTTAATACAGTTTCTCATGTTGTGGTGACCCCTAACCATAACATTATTTTCATTGCTACTTCATCACTGTATTTTGTGTGTGTTTTGGGGGGGGGGTTGATTTCGTCATTTGGAAGTTGTAGTTGCTGGGATTTATAGTTCATCTACAATCAAAGAGCATTCTGAACTCATCAACAATGGAATTGAACCAAATTTGGAACACAAAAATCCCATGACCAACAGGAAATACTGGAAGGGTTTGGTGGGCATTGACCTTGAGTTTCGGAGTTGTAGTTCAACTACATCCAGAGAGCACTATAGACTCAACAATGATGGATCTGGACCACACTTGACACGAATCCTCAATATACCCAAATGTGAACACTGGTGGAGTTTCAGGAAAATACTGTAGATCTTGACATTTGGGAGTTGTAGTTGCTGGGATTTATAGTTCATCTACAATCAAAGAGCTCCTTGCACCCTACCAATGATAGAATTGGGTCAAACTTCCTACACAGAACCCTCATGCCTTGAAGGAACTAGCTGGTGCGAGCCTCCATCCCACCTCACACTCTCTCCCTCACCCACACATGCGCATCATGCCGCCATGCGCCAAGCACGCCTGCTCTCCCACAACACGTGAGAAACCAACCTAATGTATAATAGAATGAATGCTAACTTATAGAGTAAGTGCCTAATATTATAAGTAATCCAACTGGTCATATACCTACATTCCATGCACATGCAATAACACAGCAGTAATAACAATGGGTATAAGAAGAGGTAAAATTCAAACCGAAGTATTCTGACTGTGGTCCCTCCTCAAGCGGTGCAAACTGCAAAAGGCTCTTCTCTATGAGCCCGAGAGGCAGCCTCTTCCGGGAAAAGCTAAAAGCCCGGGCACAGCGTTTGCTGCCTGCGTGCACATACATATTCTTTGGGGGAGGATTTGCTGCAGAATCCCGGGCTCATAGAGAAGAGCCCGTTTGCACCGCTTGAGGAGGGATCAGAGTCAGAATACTTCGGTTTGAATTTTACCTCTTCTTATACCCATTGTTATTACTGCTGTATTATTGCATGTGCATGGAATGTAGGTATATGACCAGTTGGATTACTTATAATATTTAGGCCCTTCCTCTATAAGTTAGCATTCATTCTATTATATATTAGGTTGGTTTCTCTCCCCAATACTCTTTGATGCTTTAGATCCTGGCAGGGAGGAGGAGTGGACGGCTCTCCCTGCCCCTTCTGCCTGCCAGGATCTAAAGCCTTGAAGAGGCTTCATGAGGGCCAACTTCCAGCCCTCCAGGTGTTTTGGACTTCAACTCCACCATTCCTCACAGCCTCAGGCCTCTTCCTTTTCCTCTCAGCCTGGGCAAACTTGGGCCCTCGCTCCTCGGGATCGGGGTGAGAGGCAGCGAGGAGCGAGGGGGGCTCCTCCTTTCTTTTGCTGCTTCCAAGAATAGAATACCCCTCCCTCCCTTCCTCCTTCCCTCCCTCCTTCCTATTTGGAGAGTCCCATCTAGAATTCAGTGTGATTTATTCAAGTTTTGTTTACAACTCCCAGAAATCCCAGCCAATTTACCAACTGTTGGATTTCTGGGGTTGTGCCAAAACCATCTGAAATCGCATGCGCTGGCATACGAACTACTAACGAATTTCGTTAGTAATTACGTTACATTTTAGAAATTTTTGGAATTTTTAAAAGTCTTTCTATTACTAATAAAAAAAATCCCCCCCCCCCCATTAGATTTTCGATTCCCTATGTTTGGGTTCTAAACCATGCCTACTCAATACCAGCACTTTGAAGGTAATCCGGCATTCTACGTGCAATTCGCGTAAGATGGGTGTAATGTGGCTGCTCATTGGAGCGCCTGCCAGCAGCTGTGGCTGCTGCGTTCTGCACCAGTTTCAGCTTCCAGATCCCCGACAGAGGCTGGCCAATGTAAAGAGCGGTACAGTAGTCTAGCCTTGAGATGATTGTGGCTTGGACCACTGTGGCCAGGTCGCGGCGGGACAAGTAGGGAGCCAACTTCCTCGCCTGGCGTAGATGAAAAAACGCTACTTTACTGACGGTGGAGACATGTGTCTCCAAGACTTTTAACTGATGACGAGTGTCCAAATGGACTCCAAGGCTCTTTACAGATGACGACGGCCCGCGGCTGCATCCTTTTGGGGCTTGCTGCTTGTGTGTGCGCATGGGCGCTCACGCGCACACAAGCAGCAAGCCCCAAAGGAGGCAGCTTTGGGGCTCGCCTCGTGCCTCTGAGCGCGGAGAGTTCTTGCTGCGCCCCTTCCCCTTGCTGGAACACGGGGCCGCTGCTGAGGCGGAGAGCGAGGGCAGCGGCGGGGCCCCCGAGGAGGGTGAGGAGCAGGGCCTCCGCTGCCCGCCGCATGGAGCGCCCATGCGGCCGGGTCAGCAACCGTTATGGCGGTTGCGCGGCGTGGAGCGCCCATGCCACAAAATGACGCTCTACGCATTTGCTTAGTCCGCGTAATGGACGCGCCGGCCCTGACGACAGGCCATCCAGGGTTGGAAGCTGCAATTCCCCACTGCCCGGACCAGTGTTTCTCAACCAGTGTGCCGTGGCACACTAGTGTGCCGTGAGCGATCATCAGGTGTGCCGCGAGATAAGCTCTCTGCCCCCCTTCCTTCCCCCCCTCCTCCTGCCGAACTCCTGCTGCTTGGGGAGGGAGGAGGAAGAAGAACCGAGCGGTGGCGAAGAAAAAGAAGAAGGGGCAGGGGCGCCTCCTTTGGCGTTTTCCCAGCCAGACTCCAATCCGCCATGACTCCCGCCACGACTCACCCTCGCTCGCTGAAGCCGCGCGGAGGGAGGCCCGCCTACTGAAGCCCGTCCACCGCTCATGCTCCTCCTCTGTGGGAGAAGCTGGGGAGGGGTGGGGCATGGTCCGCCTGGCTCCACCCCTCCCCTGGCTTCAGCGCCCCTAACCGCCAGCCTTGAGGGGCAGTGCCAAGCCAGCATTGTGCTGGCTCTGCCACCGCTGGCTTGGCACTGCCCCCTCAAGGCTGGCAAAGCTGTGGGAGAACTGAAGCCGTGTGGAGGGCAGGGCATCTTGCGACCTGTCTCCTCCCCGGCTTTGGCACTCCCAGCAGCTGCTCCCAGCAGGTCACCATCCCCAGCCATTCTTTACTGTGTTAGAGTGTCATTTTGGTTGGTGGTGTGCCCTCGGATTTTTTTAATGTTAAAAGTGTGCCCACGGCTCTGAAAAGGTTGGAAACACTGTGGCGGACGACCCAGCCAAAGGATCTCCGTCTTCGCTGGATTCACCTTCAACCTAGTGGCTCGCAGCCATCAGTGACGGCTTCAAGGCGAAGATGGAAATTATTAGGTACAGAGTCGTGCTGGCCTTCCATCCATAGAATGAGCTGGTGTCGTCAGTGTACTGGTGACATGGATACCAAGTGTGTCGGTAGTTACTGAAAAGGACATTCAAGTGCCACCTCGGGTTGGTTGAGGTAGGCAGGATTTCCCTGGGTACTGGTTGTGGGGGTCGGGAGCAGGTCAGGGTTTGCCCTCCCTTCTGCTTTCGAGATCCCGTGTACAACTGGTGGGCCACTGTGTGATACAGAATGCTGGACTAGATGGGCTGAGGTCCGATTCAGCATGGCTCTTCTTATGTTCTTATGTTCTTATGGTGACACTCAAGCCCAAAGCTGCGTACCAACTGGGCAAGTGGTCGCATATAGATGTTAAATAATATTGCCTGATTGCCCCTGATGAAAGATTAAGGGAAGATGACATGCCTCTCCTGGAAAGGGAAGAGTGACCCGAGTGGTCTCTTTGCGCCTGGCACTGCCTTGGCCTTCCCAAAAGTGTGACTCCAGGCTTGGTTAGAGAGGATTGAAAGGGCGTTTGTGGTTCTGGACAATGAAGGGGGGAAAGAGGAGGGGGAGCCCCCTTGTTCTCCTCGAGATGAGCAAAACATGTCCTTTGTAAGGATGTGGAAGAAGAAAGCAGGAAGCCCTGAGGTGGCTCACCGGCACTGGGTAAGTAGGTAGGTTGGTAAGCTGGACTTGCAGCTGTCCCTTCTGTTTGTGTGCGCTCTCTCTGAAGAGCATCCCGACGCAATGGCTCAACATATGGCCCCACAAATCACGGTTCCTGGCTTTCAGGGAGGGGGGTAGAGGGTAGGAGTTTGGAGCGAGTCCACA
>JARBWK010000217.1:0-46561 GCA_030556195.1 Anolis apletophallus | reverse complement strand
AGGAAGGGGAGAGAGGGAGGGAAATGAAGGAGAGAAGGAGAAGGAAAGGGTGAAGGGAGAATGGAAGGAAGGAAGAGGGAGAATGGAGGAAAGAAGGAAGCGGAGAGAGGGAGGGAAAAGGAAGAGAAGGAAAGGGTGAAGGGGAGAAAGGCAGGAAGAGGAAAGAAGGAAGGGGAGAGGGAGGGAAATGAAGGAGAGAAGGAAAGGGTGAAGGGGGAGAAAGGAAGAAGAGGGAGAATGGAGGAAAGAAGGAAGGGGAGAGAGGAGGGGAAAAGAAGGAGAGAAGGAGAAGGAAAGGGTGAAGGGAAGAACGGAAGGAAGGAAGAGGGAGAATGGAGGAAAGAAGGAAGGGAAGAGGGAGGGAAAAGGAAGAGAAGGAAAGGGTGAAGGGGGAGAAAGGCAGGAAGAGGAAAGAAGGAAGGGGAGAGGGAGGGGAAATGAAGGAGAGAAGGAGAAGGAAAGGGTGAAGGGGGAGAAAGGAAGGAAGAGGGAGAATGGAGGAAAGAAGGAAGGGGAGAGGGAGGGAAAAGGAAGAGAAGGAAAGGGTGAAGGGGGAAAGGCAGGAAGAGGAAAGAAGGAAGGGGAGAGGGAGGGAAAATGAAGGAGAGAAGGAGAAGGAAAGGGTGAAGCGAGGAAGGAAGGAAGGAAGAGGGAGAATGGAGGAAAGAAGGAAGGGAAGAGGGAGGGAAAAGGAAGAGAAGGAAAGGGTGAAGGGGGAGAAAGGAAGGAAGAGGGAGAGCCAGATGCAATCATGAAAAGAGCCACGTCTGGCTCCCGAGCCATAGGTTCCCTACCCCTGCGTTACATGAACAATTAATATAATAACCATTAAACATATCCAATTAACCATTAAAATGCATAAAAATACATAAAATACATACATTATTAATTAAACACCAATTAATTACCAATAAAACCATATCCTCATGTAAATCACCTTACCAGTCCATTTCAACCAAAGTGCTGCTTTATGTCTGATGACTGAACGCCTGGTCCCACAACCAGGATTTTACTTTCTTCCTCAAAGTCAGGAGGGATGGGGTCGGTCGTATCTCATTTGGAAGCGCGTTCCACAGGCGGGGGCCACCGCCAAGAAGGCCCCGTCCCTCGTCCCAACCAGCCGAATTCACGATGTTGGCGGGAGCGAGAGCAGAGCCTCCCCGATGATCTTAAAACTACAAGTTGGGACATAGAGGCAGATATGTTTGAATCAGTATTTCTCAACCTGGGGGTCAAGACCCCTGTTTTGGGGGGGGGGTCGTGAGGGGGGTGTCAAAGGGATCACCAAAGATCACTAGAAAACAGTATTTTCTGTTGGTCATTGAGGTTCTGTGAGGGATGTTTGGCCCAATTCTCTCATTGGTGGGGTTCAGAATGCTCTTTGATTGCAAATGAACTATAAATCCCAGCAACTACAACTCCCAAATGTCAAGGTCAGTATTCCCCCAAACTCCATCTGCGTTCACATTTGGGCATATTGAGTATCCGTGCCAAGTTTGGTCCATATCCATCATTGTTTGAGCCCACAGTGCTCCCTGGGTGTAGGTGAACTACAACTTCCAAACTCAAGGTCAATTCCCAAGCAAACCCTTTCAGTACTTCCTGTTGGTAAGGGGAGTTCAATATGGCAAGTTTGGCTCAATTACATTGTTGCAAGAGATCAGGATGCTCTTTGTTTGTGTGCTAACTATAAATCCCAGAAACTGTAACTCCCAAATGTCAAGGTCTATTTTTCCCAAATGCCATCTGTGTTCACATTTGGGCATATTGAGTATTCATGCCAAGAGTGGTCCAGATCCATCATTATTTCAGTCCACAGTGCTCTCTGGGTGTAGGTGAACTACAACTTCCAATACTCAAGGTCAATTCCCAAGCAAACCCTTTCAGTACTTTTCTGTTGGTAATGAGAGTTCAATATGCCAAGTTTGGTTCAATTCCACTGTTGCAAGAGTTCAGGATGCTCTTTGTTTGTGTGTTAACTATCAATCCCAGAAACTGTAACTCCCAAATATCAAGGTCTATTTTCCCCAAACTCCATCTGTGTTCACATTTGGGCATATTGAGTATTCCTGCCAAGTGTGGTCCAGATCCATCATTATTTCAGTCCACAGTGCTCTCTGGGTGTAGGTGAACTACAACTTCCAATACTCAAGGTCAATTCCCAATCAAACCCTTTCAGTACTTTCTGTTGGTAATGAGAGTTCAATATGCCAAGTTTGGTTCAATTCCACTGTTGCAAGAGTTCAGGATTCTCTTTGATTGTGTGTGAACTATAAATCCCAGAAACTGTAACTTCCAAATGTCAAGATCAATTTTTCCCAAACTCCATCTGTGTTCACATTTGGGCATATCGAGTATTCACGCCAAGTTTGGTCCTGATCCAACATTGTTTGAGTCCGCAGTGCTCTCTGGATATAGGTGAACTACAACTCCAAAGCTCAAGGTCAATGCCCACCAAACTCTTATAGCATTTTCTCTGGTTATGGGAGTTCTGTTTGGGAAGTGTGTCTTTCTGCCATTCCTGCCAGGATAGCTACGTTGTGTTCATCGAAACAGGCCCAGGTTTCACACTGAGTGTATAAATACATTTAAAAACATATTAACTATATGTATGACTGTGTTAGAGTGTCATTTTGTGTCATTTTGGTTTGTGGTGTGCCCCAGGATTTTGTAAACCTCCTTCCTCCGGAACCGGCTACAGTGAGGAGGGGCAAGGATGTCTCTGGGGGTTCCCCAGGGGGCTATTCTCTCCCCCCTCTTATTTAACATCTATATGCGACCACTTGCCCAGCTGGTGCGTAGTTTTGGGCTGGTGTGCCATCAGTACGCTGATGACACCCAGCTTATCTTGAAGATGGAGGGCAGCCTCGAATCCGTACCGATAATTTCCATCTTTGCCTTGAGGCCGTCACTGGATGGCTGCGAGCCAGTAGGTTGAAGGTGAGTCCGGCAAAGACGGAGATCCTGTGGCTGGGTCCTCCCGGCTGTAGGGATGTTCAGCTTCCAACCCTGGACGGCGAGACATTACGTCCGTAGCCCTCTGTTAAGAGCATAGAGTAACCCAGGACCCCCTGTTGTCAATGGAGGCCCACGTCTCCAGCGTCAGCAGGGTCGCATTTTTCCATCTTCGCCAGGCGAGGCAGGTGGCGCGACTTAGCCACAGTGATCCAAGCCACGGTCATCTCGAGGCTGGACTACTGTAACGCTCTTACATTGTCCTTCCTCTGTCGGTAATCCGAGACTCAAGCTGGTGCAGAACGCTGCAGCGCGATTCCTGGCGGGGTCCCGATTGGCCACCACATCACGCCAATCCTGCGCGAACTGCACTGGCTCCCAATTGAATGCCGGATTGCCTTCAAAGTGTTAGTCCTGACTTTTAAGGCCTTACGTGGTCTGGGGCCAGTGTACCTGCGGGACCGCCTTGTCCCATACCATCCCACCAGATCACTGCGCTCCGAAGAGCTAAACCTCCTGGTCATCCCAAATGTGAGGACCTACCATCTGTCCGCAACCTGCCACCGGGCTTTCTCTGTTGCAGCCCCTACCATGTGGAACGCACTGCCCGCCGGCATCCGTGCCACCCAGGGCCTCCTCCCGTTCAGGAGAGCAGTTAAGACATCGCTGTTCCAACAAGCCTTCGGAGTTAGCTGAACTTTAGCTCGCACCGCCTGGCTGTCAGCCCACTGCGACTCCATTTGTTGCTTCAACTGTTCTAATTGTAATTCCATCTTAATGGTATTACTGCGAGTTATTATGAGTTATCTGACAATTGTATTTTACGAACTGTTGTAAGGCGCCCCGAGCCGTTGGGGGGGCGACAGACAAATGCGAAATAATAAATAAATAATAAATGTAAAAAATGTGCCATGGCTCAAAAAAGGTTGGGAAACACTGGTCTAATGTGTATGTTGAAATCTTGTAGTTTGCGGTCGAGCCTCTAGATGGTGGACCTCTCCTGCTTTGAATTTGTATGTGTTGTGTTTTCAAACTACAGCACAGTTACATTCAGGTTGCAAACATGTCCACCTCACACCATGCATTGCAGTGGCTAAGCAGTGTGGAAACCCACCACCCTGCTTTCAGAGAGACAAAGGGAAGGGATGCATCCAGCTCAGTTCATGCATCTACCCGCTCAGTAGGGAAGGAAGAGAAGTCTGGGTGAAGCAAAGCTTCAGAAAATAGAATTGAACAGAATTGATGGCTCCATGTCATTGGGGCAATGAATCCATGTAAGCACTACCTTTGAATCAGTATTTCTCAACCTGGGGGTCAAGACCCCTGTTTTGGGGGGGGGGTGTCAAAGGGATCACCAAAGATAATTAGAAAACAGTATTTTCTGTTGGTCATTGAGGTTCTGTGAGGGATGTTTGGCCCAATTCTCTCATTGGTGGGGTTTAGAATGCTCTTTCATTGCAAGTGAACTATAAATCCCAGCAACTACAACTCCTAAATCTCAAGGTCAGTTTTCCCCAAACTCCACCAGTGTTCACATTTGGGCATATTGAGTATCCGTGCCAAGTTTGGTCCATATCCATCATTGTTTGAGCCCACAGTGCTCCCTGGGTGTAGGTGAACTACAACTTCCAAACTCAAGGTCAATTCCCAAGCAAACCCTTTCAGTACTTCCTGTTGGTAAGGGAGTTCAATATGGCAAGTTTGGCTCAATTACATTGTTGCAAGAGATCAGGATGCTCTTTGATTGTGTGTTAACTATAAATCCCAGAAACTGTAACTCCCAAATGTCAAGGTCTATTTTCTCCAAACTCCATCTGTGTTCACATTTGGGCATATTGAGTATCCGTGCCAAGTTTGCTCCATATCCATCATTGTTTGAGTCCACAGTGCTCCCTGGGTGTAGGTGAACTACAACTTCCAAACTCAAGGTCAATTCCCAAGCAAACCCTTTCAGTACTTCCTGTTGGTAAGGGGAGTTCAATATGGCAAGTTTGGCTCAATTACATTGTTGCAAGAGATCAGGATGCTCTTTGATTGTGTGTTAACTATAAATCCCAGAAACTGTAACTCCCAAATGTCAAGGTCTATTTTCTCCAAACTCCATCTGTGTTCACATTTGGGCATATTGAGTATCCGTGCCAAGTTTGGTCCATATCCATCATTGTTTGAGTCCACAGTGCTTTCTGGGTGTAGGTGAACTACAACTCCCAAACTCAAGGTCAGTGCCCGCAAAACCATCCAGTATTTTCTGTTGGTCATGGGGGTTCTGTGTGAGATGTTTGGCCCAATTCTCTCATTGGTGGGGTTCAGAATGCTCTTTGATTGCAGGTGAACTATAAATCCCAGCAACTACAACTCCCAAATGTCAAGGTCTATTTTCCCCAAACTCCACCAGTGTTCACATTTGGGCATATTGAGTATCCGTGCCAAGTTTGGTCCAGATCCATCATTGTTTGAGTCCACAGTGCTCTCTGGATGTAGGTGAACTACAACTCCCAAACTCAAGGTCAATGCCCAGCAAACCCTTCCAGTATTCTCTGTTGGTCATGGGAGTTCTGTGTGTCAAGATTGGTTCAATTCCATTCTTGGTCGGGCTCAGAATGCTCTTTGATTGTATGTTAACCATAAATCCCGGCAACTACAACTCCCAAATGACAAAATCAATCCCCCTCCCAACCCCACCTGTATTCAATTTTGTGTGTATTGGGTATTTGTTCCCATTTTGGTCCAGTGAATGAAAATCCATCCTGTATGTCAGATATTTACATGACGATTCATAGCAGTAGCAAAATCACAGTTATGAGGTAGCAACGAAAATAATGTTATGTTTGGGGGTCACCACAACATGAGGAACTGTATGAAGGGGTCGTGGCATCAGGAAGGTTGAGAATCAATGTGCTAGACCAGGGGTCGGGAACCTTTTGGACTCAGAGAGCCATGAAAGCAACATATTTGGAAATGTATTTCGGTGAGAGCCATATAATATATCTATATATATAAAGGAAGAGTTGTCATGGAATGACCGTCCCAAACAGAGAAACCTTACAACGCAGAGACACCAAACTTGCCAACAGAAATAGGCCTCAGGCAAGGTACGTTTGTAGCAAAGAAACTTTCCCCCCCAAAACCTAAAAGGCCCCCAAAACACCGAGTAAAAAAACCACTACATTTCCCAGCATCCTCCAGGGCTGCCAACGACTCTCCCAGCCTCTACATTCTGACAACATGATTGGCTGCCAATAAGGGCAGATTTGCATAACTCCTGTACTGGCCAGCCAACATGAACATTCCGACCCATAATAAACTGTCAGAGGAGGATAAGGCAAAGGGCTGAGGCACAAAATTTACACCCCTACAAATCACAGACCATGCCCAAAATTGATAGTAAGGCTTCACTAACTTAATTTCCCTGACTAGGCCTCACTTAATGGAATGCTGTTCACGCTCTGAATTGACAGTAAGGCTTCGTTAACTTGATTCTCCCGACTAGCCCTCAGCTCATTGGACATTGTGTATGGCCTGAATTGACAGTAAGGCTTCATTAACTTAATTTCCCTGACTAGGCCTCACTTAATGGAATGCTGTTTACGCTTTGAATTGACAGTAAGGCTTCATTAACTTGATTCTCCCGACTAGCCCTCAGCTCATTGGACATTGTGTATGGCCTGAATTGACAGTAAGGCTTCATTAACTTGCTGTTCCTGACTAGGCCTCAGCTCATGGGACATTGTGTATGGCCTGAATTTACAGTAACCTACCTTGGCACACAGAGCCCCTATGACCCACGCTACATTCTACTACAGTTTGGAGGAGGGTGGACCATGGATTATGGGACTTGAAGTACCTCCATGGATAATGGGATTTGTACTACTTCAAAACCCATCATTCCCCACAGACCACTGTGTCCCAGAACCAAGACCGATAAAGACCAAACTTGGCAAACAATGCCACCCATGACCCACACTCACCGACTGCAGATTAGAGGAGGACACACCATGGATAATGGGATTTCAAGTACCTCCACTCACTTCCAAAGTACCCCACCCACACACGCATCAACCTCTACATCAACACAGCAGACGGAAAGACAAAAAATATTGTATATCCACAAGCAATGTAGAACGCCAACAACACCACACAACAACTCCCCAGGACTCCAACATCCCACCCACCAGAACAACCCACAACAACACAGCCATGACCCCAACAACAACAACTTACATACTCAGACTTCCTCGCATCTCCAAAATAGGGCACAGCAACGCGTGCCGGGTACAGGTAGTATAATATATTTTAGGACTGAATTCAACTCAATGTGAGTCTATACATACATACGATGAGAAAAGGATTCCCCCGGCAGAATGACTCAGGGACACTTCAGACCTGGCTCTGCAAAAGGCACGCTCAGGACTCTGGGAAGGAAGGGAAGGCGGAAGAAAGGAAGGGGAAAGAAAGACAGAGGAAATAAAGGAGGGAGGGGGAGAGGAAGAAAGAAAAGAAGAACGAACTATGGAAAAGGAAGAGAAGAAAAGCAGGAAAGAGACAAGGAAGGGAAAAGAAAGAAGGAACTAGGAAGGAAGGAAAAGGTGGGGAAAAGAAAGGAAAGGGAGTGAGGAAAAAGTAAAATAACGAAGGGAAAGGAAGAAAAGAAAGAAAGGGAGAGAGAGGGAAGTGAAAAGAAAGAAAGGAGAAGGGAAGGAAGACTTGGGGGGGAAAGAATAGAAGATGAAGGAGGGAAGGAAGAGGGAGGGAGAATGGAGGAAAGAAGGAAGGAGAGAAAGAGAAGAAAGGGTGAAGGGGAGAAAGAAAGGAAGGAAGAGGAAGGAAGGAAGAGGGAGAATGGAGGAAAGAAGGAAGGGGAGAGAGGGAGGGAAAAGGGAGGAGAGAAGGAGAAGGAAAGGGTGAAGGAGGAGAAAGAAAGGAAGGAAGGGGGATAATGGAGGAAAGAAGGAAGGAGACAGGGAAGGAGAGAAAGAGAAGGAAAGGGTGAAGGGGAGAAAGAAAGGAAGGAAGAGGAAGGAAGGAAGGAAGAGGGAGAATGGAGGAAAGAAGGAAGGGGAGAGAGGGAGGGAAAAGGGAGGAGAGAAGGAGAAGGAAAGGGTGAAGGAGGGGAAAGGAAGGAAAGAGGGATAATGGAGGAAAGAAGGAAGGAGAGAGGGAAGGAGAGAAAGAGAAGGAAAGGGTGAAGGGGAGAAAGAAAGGAAGGAAGAGGAAGGAAGGAAGAGGGAGAATGGAGGAAAGAAGGGAGGGAGAGAGGGAGGGAAAAGGGAGGAGAGAAGGAGAAGGAAAGGGTGAAGGAGGAGAAAGAAAGGAAGGAAGGGGGATAATGGAGGAAAGAAGGAAGGAGAGAGGGAAGGAGAGAAAGAGAAGGAAAGGGTGAAGGGGAGAAAGAAAGGAAGGAAGAGGAAGGAAGGAAGAGGAGAATGGAGGAAAGGAGGAAAGGGAGAGAGGGAGGGAAAAGGAAGGAGAGAAGGAGAAGGAAAGGGTGAAGGAGAAAGAAAGGAAGATGAAGGAAGGAAGAGGGAAAATGAAGGAAAGAAGGAAGGGAAGAGAGGGAGGGAAAAGGAAGAAGGAGAAGGAAAGGGTGAAGGGGAGAAAGGAAGGAAGGAAGGAAGGAAGGAAGGAAGGAAGAGGGAGAATGGAGAAAAGAAGGTAGGGAGAGAGGGAGGAAAAAGAATGAAAGAAAAAGAGGGAAAAGGAAGGAAGGAAGGAAGGAAGGAAGGAAGGAAGGAAGGAAGGGGAGGATGGTGCGGGGCCAAGGCGGAACTTGGTGTCAACATTGGTGAGGCAGTCCCTCTGGAAGGTGCCGAAGAGGCAGCGGCTCTTGAGCTGCCCAACAATGAGGGCGATGAGCTGGGCGTCCCCCGGGGGAAGTGAGGCCGGATCCGTGAAGCCAGGGCCAGGCCCACCTCCGCTGCCTCCCCCGAGGCCTGTGCCGGAGGATGAAGAGGAAGACGAGAATGAGGCGCTGCCACCGGGCTCTGCCATCCCCCGTGAAGAGGGCGCAGGGCCCTGAGAGCAGTGGGGGGGTGAGGAAGATGCAGCGATGGCGGCGCGGAAGCGGCAGTCGTAGCGCATTTGCGTCACTCC
Source organism: Anolis apletophallus (assembly GCA_030556195.1). Lineage (NCBI taxonomy): Eukaryota > Metazoa > Chordata > Lepidosauria > Squamata > Anolidae > Anolis > Anolis apletophallus. Next base: position 37,516 of record JARBWK010000217.1, on the reverse strand, counting down.
TCCCCGCTGCATGCTGGGAAACCGAGGCCCGGGCTGCTTTTGAGAGCCAGATGCAATCACGAAAAGAGCCGCACCTGGCTCCCGAGCCATAGGTTCCCTTCCCCTGTGCTAGAAGATAGATTTCAGCACCTTGGAGAGATCTTTTAAATCCAAGATGGAAACCTGAATAACGTTCATTGTCCCACGAAACATGGCAGTGACTTGCCACCATTGCCACCCATCCAAGTTATGACTTTCATCTTATTCTTTCAAACGTTATGGGATGCTTCCTTTCGCCAACAGCAAGCATGTAGTAACACACATTTTCTTCTGGAATGTGCTATTGCGCGCTACGTAAGATTGGAAACACTGCCTTCCACCAAGAGAGATGTATTTGTTTCTTTCACCCAAGAGGCAGAGGTTGAACAGGATAGGGTGCCCGATGTCCCCGCTGCTTTTTATTTTTATGTTGGAGTTATTATTACAAGATATAAGATCTGACGGCAACTTAAGAGGACTGAAAATACAAAAAGAAGAGTACAAGCTACAGGCATTTGCAGACGACATTGTCTGCATTGTCGAGAACCCAGTAGAGACAATCCAGAAATGGATAGTGAAATTGGAGCAGTATGGTAAAGTGGCTGGTCTTAAAATCAATTATGCTAAGACTAAGATCCTTACAAAAAACATAAAAGGAGAAAGAATAAAAAAAATGGAAAGATATAACTAAAATCGATGTTGTAGCAAAAGTAAGGTATTTAGGTATCCAACTGACAGCTCACAATAACCAATTACTCAGAAATAATTATGAAACGACGTGGAAATTCATAAAGGCAAATCTGGAAAAATGGAAATATCTCAAACTAAACCTGCTAGGTAGAATAGCAGTAATAAAACTGGACGTCCTACCGAGAATGATCTTCCTCTTCCAGGCTATACCGATTATAAGAACAGGTCACAACTTTAAAACATGGAGGAGAGATATTTTAAGATTCATCTGGGAAGGAAAAAGAGCAAGAACAAACCACAGGATCCTTACAGATAAAAGAGAAAGAGGAGGACTGGCTCTCCCGAATTTACAATTATATCACGATGCAGCTGCCCTCAGCTGGGTGATAGACTGGACCACACTCAAAAAAACTAGAATATTATTATTAGAAGGTTTCAACCTGAGAAGAGGTTGGCACGTACATTTGGTACGGGAAAGCAAAAATAGAAAAAAACTTTACTAATCATTATACCAGAGCTGCCTTGATCAAGACGTGGGACAGATATAAGGCGAGAATATACTCGAAAACCCCACTCTGGATATCACCATCAGAGGCCCAACACAGGAAAGAAATTCCGATGGAAAAGTGGCTCACTTATAAAACATTATTGGTAAAGAGGAACAGACTGTGGGAATTAAAATCGCTAGATGAACCAAGGAATTCAGGCATAGAAATCTCCTGGTTCCATTATGCTCAAATAAAAGAATACTACAAGTCAGACCGAGAAAAAAGGTTTGAAGAAGAAGGAACAGTCTGGGAGAGCCTTCAAAAGAGTGAGAAGAAAAGAATCAGGATCCTGTATAACAAATTACTGGAATGGGAGGTAGAAACCGAAGCAGTTAAACAAGTTATGATAGACTGGGCCCAAGACTTGGGACACTCAATACTATTGCAAGAATGGGAGTCCACCTGGAGGAAAACTATAAAATATCTAGGGTCAACTATTATAGCTGAGAATTGGTACAAGATGTGCTTTCGGTGGTACTTAACCCCCAAAAAACTGGCCAAATACTATAAAAATACATATAATAAGTGCTGGAAGTGCAGGAACCATATCGGGTCGTTCTTTCATTGCTGGTGGTCCTGCCCCAAAATTCAAAAGTATTGGAAACAAATTCACACACATACACAGAAAATTAGAAAGGAAAACTTCGACCTAAACCCAGCCTATTATCTTCTTAACTTAACAGATGAGAAGATCGATCGAGAAGCGGAAAAACTTCTGTATTTTATAGCGGCAGCAGCAAGAATAGTCCTGGCAAGAAGCTGGAAGAAGGAAGACGCACCTCAGATAGAGGAATGGCTAACTAAACTACAAGAGTTGATGGAGCTAGACGAACTGAACAGCAGGGTCAACGACCAGAGCATTATAAACAGAACTGACTGGAAACCTCTAAAACAATACTTAAAGTCAATAAAAATATAAAGGCAAGAACCATAGTCAGGATATCGGAAGCCGGATTCAAGACGAAGTAAAGACTATATCAAGTGTGGCTATCCAACAATCCCAAGAACCGGACTGGAAGAGCATTTCTGTATCTCACAACTTCATTTCTATTTCCAACTATACTATATCTTCTTCTCTGTCCCGTACTCTATTCCACTCCACATATCCCAATCCCAAACTCCCTCTCTATATCTCTGTTTCTTCCCCCCACCCCTCTTTTTGGTCAACTGTATTTTTATCTATGGAAAAAAACTTAATAAAAATACTAATTTTAAAAAAAGGATAGAGCTCAGCAAAAGATCCTATATCCCATACCTTGCCCCTAATATAAACAACTTGAGGCATCTTTAGAGCAGTGTTTCCCAACCGCTGTTCCCGGCAGTGATCGCCTGGTGTGCCGAACTCCTGCTACTGCTGCTTGGGGGAGGAGGACGAAGGGCCAGGCGGCAGCAAAGAAGAAGGGGCCGGGGTGCCGCCTCCTTCAGCCATTTCCCCAGTCAGCTAATCGAGGGAGGGCGGGGAACGGAAGCGGAAGTGCGCTGGTCTGGGCGCATGCGCACTAGGTCCCGGGGGTGGCAGGCGCATTCACCTTCCTCCTGCGGCGGTGAAGGACGCGAAGGAGCCAGATGCTTCCGGAGGCATCCCGGCTTGGCCCTGCTGCATCCCAGGTAAGGCCCTGGGGTGCCCTTCCCTTTGGCCCGGCCCTCCTGAAGCCCCTCAGGGAGGAAGGGCCCTAAAGGGAAGAAGGGGCCTTCTTTCGCGGGTGGGGAGGAAGGGTCGGGGCCTGGCAGGAGGGCCCTTGGAGGAAGGAAAGGCAGGCGGGATTCCGTGAGGGACTGCCTCGTCAGCCTTCCTCCCAAATGTCAAGGTCTATTTTTCCCAAACTCCATCTGTGTTCACATTTGGGCATATTGAGTATTCATGCCAAGTTTGGTCCTGATCCAACATTGTTTGAGTCCACAGTGCTCTCTGGGTGTAGGTGAACTACAACTTCCAATACACAAGGTCAATTCCCAAGCAAACCCTTTCAGTACTTTCTGTTGGTAATGAGAGTTCAATATGCCAAGTTTGGTTCAATTCTATTGTTGCAAGAATTCAGGATGCTCTTTGATTGTGTGTTAACTATAAATCCCAGAAACTATAACTCCCAAATGTCAAGGTCTATTTTTCCCAAACTCCATCTGTGTTCACATTTGGGCATATTGAGTATTCATGCCAAGTTTGGTCCTGATCCAACATTGTCTGAGTCCACAGTGCTCTCTGGGTGTAGGTGAACTACAACTTCCAATACTCAAGGTCAATTCCCAAGCAAACCCTTTCAGTACTTTCTGTTGGTAATGAGAGTTCAATATGCCAAGTTTGGTTCAATTCTATTGTTGCAAGAATTCAGGATGCTCTTTGATTGTGTGTTAACTATAAATCCCAGAAACTATAACTCCCAAATGTCAAGGTCTATTTTTCCCAAACTCCATCTGTGTTCACATTTGGGCATATTGAGTATTCATGCCAAGTTTGGTCCTGATCCAACATTGTCTGAGTCCACAGTGCACTCTGGGTATAGGTGAGCTACAACTTCCAACCGCAAGGTCAATTCCCCAGCAAACCCTTTCAGTACTTTCTGTGGGTAGTGAGAGCTCACTATGCCAAGTTTGGTTCCTGCCAGGATTCTATTGTTGTTCAAGAAACAGGCCCATGTTTCACACTGAGTGTATAACTATAAATCCCAGAAACTATATGTACTGTGTTAGATGTCAAGGTCTATTTTGAGTTAGTAAGTATGTCCATCTGTGTTCACATTTGGGCGTATTGAGTATTCATGCCAAGTTTGGTCCTGATCCAACATTGTTTGAGTCCACAGTGCACTCTGGATATAGGTGAACTACAACTCCAAAACCCAAAGTCAGTGCCCACCAAACCCTTCTAGTGTTTTCTATTGGTCATGGAGTCCTGTGTGCCACGTTTGGTTTAGTTCCATCATTGTTTGTGTCCTCGGTGCTCTCTGCAGTTTGAGTATCACTGCCAAGTTTGGTCCAGATCCATCATTGTTTCAGTGCACAGTGCTCTCTGGATATAGGTGAACTACAACTCCAAAACCCAAAGTCAGTGCCCACCAAACCCTTCTAGTGTTTTCTATTGGTCATGGAGTCCTGTGTGCCACGTTTGGTTTAGTTCCATCATTGTTTGAGTCCACGGTGCTCTCTGCAGTTTGAGTATCACTGCCAAGTTTGGTCCAGATCCATCATTGTTTCAGTGCACAGTGCTCTCTGGATATAGGTGAACTACAACTCCAAAACCCAAAGTCAGTGCCCACCAAACTCTTATAGTATTTTCTCGTGGTTATGGGAATTCTGTGTGGGAAGTTTGTGTCTTTCCGCCATTCCTGCCAGGATATCTATTTTGTGTTCATCGAAACAGGCCCAGGTTTCACACTGAGTGTATAAATACATTCACAAACATATTAACTATATGTATTACTGTGTTAGAGTGTCGTTTTGTGTCATTTTGGTCGGTGGTGTGCCCCAGGATTTGGTAAATGTAAAAATGTGCCACGGCTCAAAAAAGGTTGGGAAACACTGCTTTAGAGACAGGCTTGAGAAATCTGCATTTGAGTTCCCGGATTTCAAAAAAAAAAAAAAGGAGCCTCAAGTTGGCCACCTTGCGCTCGTTGGAGGAAAGGTGCCATACCAATGGGATAAAGAAGCTGGCTGGGATCCTGTTGACGCATGATGCTGGCAGTAAGAAAAATAGCCAGAGAAGCAACGCTCGCGAAGGACTTGGACAAATAGGTTGCTGGAAGCCAGCAGAGCTTGATCTGGCTTCTGTCCCTTGCTACTGCTGCAAGATCCTGGGGGGAAAAGAAGCAACACAAAGACAAACCCCCAAAATCCCCCAAATCATTGATTCTCATCCCTGAAGGTCTGCACAGGATTGAATAAATGTTATGGTTAAATCTGCAGTTAAATCCGAATGCACGAACGAGCGAACGAATGAAAGCAAGCTGGAAGGAGAACTGGAACTATATCTTAATGTTCTATTCTTCTTTTGGAAAGCCACAGTCAACATCAATCAGAGGTGGGAATCAAATATGAGAGTGGCTTATTAGTGGGACGGAGACGGTCCTGGTCTCCATCTCGGATGAGTTGCGCTGCCAGCTGGATCAGGGCGGATCGGCACTGCTCGCGTTATTGGACCTCACAGCGGCGTTTGATACAGTCGATTATGATCTATTGATTCACCGCCTTGCCAGGGCCGGAGTTAGGGGTACAGCCCTTTATTTATTTATTTATTATTTATTACTTCAAACTTCCTATACCGCCACTCCCCGAAGGCTCGGAGCGGTTTACAGTTTGGACACAAAAAATACAGAGTAAACAAACAAGACAATACAACCCAAAAGGGGGTACTACATCTAAGAAGGGAAGGGAGGCCAAAGCTCTGACCGCAAGGCCATGAGCTATCCGGATCTAGCCGCTCGACCATCAAAAGAGGGGACCTGGAGGGCCCCACAAGTCCAGCGATGTCCTAAGGGTTCCCAGACCCGTGGGGGGTGGTCACCACAAGCCTGGGGTCTGACCTCCCGCTCTAGGGTGTCAGATCCCTGGTTAGAGGATTTGCTGGGTGCCCTGTGTCTACCCCCTGGTAGGGAACCTCCTGGGTGCCATTGGGTGACCTCCTTCCTCCGGAACCGGCTACAACGAGTGAGGAGGGGCAAGGATGTCTCCGGGGGTTCCCCGCTTCTTTGCGGGGTTCCTCAGGGGGTTGCCCAGCTGGTGCGTAGTTTTGGGCTGGCGTGCCATCAGTACACTGATGACACCCAGCTTATCTTGAAGATGGAGGGCAGCCTCGAATCCGTACCCGATAATTTCCATCGTTGCCTTGAGGCCGTCACTGGATGGCTGCGAGCCAGTAGGTTGAAGGTGAATCCGGCAAAGACGGAGATCCTGTGGCTGGGTCCTCCGGGCTGTAGGGATGTTCAGCTTCCAACCCTGGACGGCGTGACATTATGTCCGTCGCCCTCTGTTAAGAGCTTAGGAGTAACCTTGGACCCCCTGTTGTCGATGGAGGCCCACGTCTCCAGCGTCAGCAGGGTAGCATTTTTCCATCTTCGCCAGGCGAGGAAGCTGGCCCCCTATTTGTCCCGGCGCGACTTAGCCACAGTGATCCAAGCCACGGTCATCTCGAGGCTGGACTACTGTAACGCTCTTTACATTGGCCTTCCTCTGTCGGTAATCCGGAGACTCAAGCTGGTGCAGAACGCTGCAGCGAGACTCCTGGCCGGGGTCCCGATTGGCCACCACAACACGCCAATCCTGCGCGAACTGCACTGGCTCCCAATTGAATGCCGGATTGCCTTCAAAGTGTTCGTCCTGACTTTTAAGGCCTTACATGGTCTGGGGCCAGTGTTCCTGCGGGACCGCCTTGTCCCATATCATCCCACCAGATCACTGCGCTCCGAAGAGCTAAACCTCCTGGTCATCCCAAATGTGAGGACCTCACATCTGTCCGGAACCCGCCGCCCGGGCTTTCTCTGTTGCAGCCCCTACCATGTGGAACGCACTGCCCGCCAGCATCCGTGCCACCCAGGGCCTCCTCCCGTTCAGGAGAGCAGTCAAGACATTGCTGTTCCAACAAGCCTTCGGAGTTAGCTAAACTATAGCTCGCGCCGCCTGGCTGTCAGCCCACTGCGACTCCATTTGTTGCTTCAACTGTTCTAATTGTAATTCCATCTTAATGGTATTACTGTGAGTTATTATGAGTTATCTGACAATTGTATTTTACGAACTGTTGTAAGTCGCCCCGAGCTGTTGGGGGGGGACAGACAAATGCGAAATAATAATAATAATAATAATAATAATTAGTGTTGATACTGACGATGCTCTCTCGGAACCCTTTCTCATAACTAACGGAGTGAAACAAGGTTGTATTCATGCACCAAACCTATTTACAGTCTTCTTCAGCATGATGCTCCAAAGGGCTACGGCAGACCTCGAAGGAGAAGACGGCATATATATACGCTATCGTACTGATGGCAGCTTGTTCAACTTAAGCCGCCTGAGGGCTCGCACGAAGACTCTAAACTATCTAGTTCGTGAGCTGCTTTATGCTGGCGATGCTGCCCTTGTCGCCCCTTCAGAAGCAGCCCTGCAGCGCCTCACGTCCTGCTTTGCAACAGCTGCAGAGCTGTTTGGGCTGGAAGTCAGCCTGAAGAAAACGGAAGTCCTCTACCAGCCCGCACCACAGGAAGAACACCATCATCCTCACGTCAGCATAGGCAACTCTGTGCTTAAGTCCATTCAGCAGTTCACCTCCCTGGGAAGCATCATCTCTTCAGACACCAAGATTGATAAAGAGATCGATCACAGATTAGCAAAGGCATATAGTGTATTCGGAAGGCTTCACAAAAGAGTCTGCAGCAACAAGCACCTGAGGCAAAGCACCAAAATCAGTGTGTACAGAGCTATCGTACTGTCTATTCTCCTCTATGGGTCTGAAACATGGGTCACCTATTGCCAACACCTACGACTCCTCAAACGCTTTCATCAGCGCTGTCTTCGCACAATCCTAAATATACACTGGACCGACTATGTGACGAATGTTGCTGTCCTTGAGCAAGCAGGGATCACCAGCACTGAGGCCATGCTATTGAGAACACAGCTGCGGTGGGGAGGACACGTCTCTAGGATGGAGGACCACCGCCTCCCACAGATATTACTCTATGGTGAACTCGCCACGGGTCAGCGCAAGAGAGGCGCCCCCAAAAAGAGAAACAACACCTCAGGCTCACCCAGATTATTCACCAACAATGGTCCACCCTGGCCTCACATTGGGAGGCATGGAGACGCACTATCCACAATGCTGCGGCCTCTTTTGAGAAGACACGCCGAACGGGTCTCGGAGAGAAACGACAATGCAGAATGAACCGCAACTTGGAAACAACATCACCCAAGGAGACTTTCTGCTGTGCTTTCTGCAACTGAACTTGCCTATCTCAGATTGGCCTTTTTAGTCATCAACACGCTTGTTAAAAGCGTGGGATGAGTCCTTCCTAAGAATCTTCATTCGCGAAGTAATGCCGAGAGAGATAAATAAAGTTTATTATTATTTATTATTATTGGTCCTTTTGCTATTGATTGCTATTTTCCGGGGGATGTCAGGTGGTGCAATACGGCCAAACAGTGTAATTTCTCCAGTGGTGTAGGGCACAGACACCCCGTTATAATGTGGTCTGTCCCATTAAGAGCCACATCCACTGTTTTAGTGTGGTGGGATGTGTTCCACACTGGGCCTGCATACTCAGCAGCAGAGTATCCAAGCGCAAGGGCAGATGTCTTCACTGTGTCTGGTTGTGATCCCCAGGTTGTGCCAGGCAGCTTTCGTATGATATTGTTTCTATCGCCCACTTTTTGCTTTATATTAAGGCGGTGCTTCTTTTATGTCAGAGAACGATCCAGGGTAACTGTCGTGATCCAAACCACCTTAAAGGAGCCAAGTCTAGTAAAGTAAACAGTAAAGTAAAAGTTTATTAACAAGTCACAGGCTTCCAAAAGCTGTTCAAAACTGCCTAAAGGCACTGAAAAGCTGAGCAAATGAACTCAGATAAACAAAAACACAACCAGCCAGGTCAAAAGAGTCACACAACGACAAAGCGAATTAAACCGCCGGAAAACCCGCGTTACTCAAAAACTCAGCAAGCACAGGGAAATGGGAAACAGCACGTCGTCAGCCAATCCGTCGTCGTCAAACTGGGGGAGAGGCAAGCAGTACAGAGTCGTCAAAGCAGTCCTGGGTCAAGCCGAAAAGAGAAGCCAGCGAAGTCAAACCAGTCCAGAGTCGCAACAGGAGAGGCAGCGAAATCTAGCACACAGGGATTTAAGGTGGTGCAGCCGATGAGTAAAAGATCAATGTGGGAGATCACTTTCACAATATTATTTCAATTTATTTCATCTTCATTCTTTTCCAATAATGCGTGGATGGTGGATTGCAGATCCATATGGCATCAAAACATTGGTGTTTTCCTTTACAAAATTATAATCCATAAAATAACATGTCATCAAATATAATTCGGATTACACTCAATGTCGGGTCGACGGTATCAAGCCATCCGTTTCGCCGTTTCCGGCTTCTTCGGGACCTGCCACATACTATCTACTGTCCAATCCACTGGTCTGATTATACAACATTTCAACTCATGGAACCCCTCCATTAACTTTACTTTCGCATTTTAGGGAGGTTATCCAGAAGCATTCTCTTCTCCTTAGGGCTAATTTAATATCCTGATGCATCTTAACTTTAACCTGTTCGAGAACCACAACTTTAAAGTCGTCATATAAATGATTTTCTTTAAAGTGTGTATACAGTACAGAAGATTCGTTTTTAGTTCTAAATCTCGAATGATGTTCCGGGATCCTTACCCTCAGGTCACGCCCAGTTTCCCCTACGTAATATTTTGAGCATTTGCATAAAATACAATATATTACATTTTGGATCCGCATGTGGCCTGGCAGCGAAGTTTGTATGTTTTTTTTCCCCTCAAGGTCTTGTATCGTGTTAATAGTAGATATATGTTTACAAATAGAGCAATGGTAACATGCCATTGTATTTCTACTGGAATGTGGGGGTTTGGTGCGAATGGTATGATCAGCATGGACTAGTAGTTGTTTAATATTAGTAGTCCTTTATTTGCAATCATAGGGGTTTGTTCTAGCCCAGGTATCGAATTCACTAGAGGCCAATATTTGCGTACGATCCCTTGAATCCTGTTAGAATGGGGGGGGTGGGTTAGTGGCCACATCATGCGCTCTATAGGAGGTGTTTCCTTTTTGGTAAAAGTTCCATCCTAGAAGTATTTCTCGTTTTGTCTAGAGCTTTATTTAGGACCTGTTTGGGGTATCCCCTTTGTCTAAGTTGTTTGTTTAGTAAAGAGGCCGATGAGAGCATACAAGATGTGGAATCCACCAAATACGATACCAGCGTCCAGAGAGAGAGAGTCCAAGGTCCAGAAATCCACGTCCAACTATCAATCCAGCTAAGAAGGGCAGAGCTTGGAGGGCAAGTACAACTCCGTAACACAACAATGGGGCGGGTGGATGAAACCTGAAACGCTAACCCAAAGAGGGATATAATATATTGAATATATCTAGTAATTAGGTAAATAAAGATATGATGCACTATGTATCTCAATGTAATTAACCATGTAAATAAAGATATATTTATATACAACTAGCTTGGGGACCCGGCGGTGCCCGGGTCATTTGAGAAGTGCAGCAGGATGTAGAGTGGGTCATGGGGGCTCTGTGTGCCAAGTTTGGTCTTGATCCATCATTATTGGGAGTTGCAGTGGTATCATGAAATTACTGAAGGTAGTGCAAGTCCCATCATCTGTGGTCCACCCTCCCCCAAAGTGTAGTAGGATGTAGATTGGGTCATGGGGGTTCTGTGTGCTAAGTTTGGTCTGTATTGGTGAATGGATGAGGGTTGCATTGGTTTTAGGAAGTGAGTGAAGGTACTTCAAGTCCCATCATCCGTGGTCCGTCTCACACAAAACTGCACCAGGATGTAGAGTGGGTCATGAGGGCTCTGTGTGCCAGGTGTGGTGTTGATCAGTCATTGGATTAGGTTTGTAGCAGGGTTGGACAGTGAGGGAAGGTATTGTGGGTCTCATCATCCATGTTCAGCCCCCCTCCAAACTTCAGTAGGATGTAGAGTGGGTCACTGGGGCTCTGTGTGCCAAGTGTGGTCCTTATCGGTGTTTGTTGGGGGACGCAGTGGTCTGTGGGAACAGAGGGGTGTGAAAATACTACAAATTCCATCATCCAGTGTCAGTCCTCCCCCAAACCTCACCAGGACGTGAAGGCAGTCATGGGGGTTATGTGTGCCAAGTGTAGTCGTGATCAATAATTGGATGAGAGTCGCAGCGGACTTGGGAAGTGAGTAGAGGTACTTCAAGTCCCATCATCCATGGTCCACCCTCCTTCGATCTGCACCAGGATGTACAGTGGATCATGAGGGCTCTGTGTACCAGGTTTGGTGTTGATCAGTCATTGGATTAGGTTTGTAGCAGTCTTGGAAAGTGAGGGAAGCTACTGCAAGTCCCATCATCCATGTTCTGCCCCCCTCCAAACTTCAGTAAGATGTAGAGTGGGTCACTGAGGGTCTGTGTGCCAAGTGTGGTCTTTATCGGTGTTTGTGGGGGGCCGCAGTGGTCTGTGGGAACAGAGGGGTGTGAAAGTACTACAAATCCCATCAACCAGTGTCAGTCCTCCCACAAACCTCACCAGGACGTGAAGGCAGTCATGGGGGTTATGTATGCCAAGTTTGGTCTCGATCAGTAATTGGATGAACACTGCCACATATCCGCCCTTCGGCCCTTCCGCCCTCCCCACACATACATACAAAGATTCCGCTTTATTAAGGTATACAGATATGTGTTCCAATATTTCAATCTCAAATTAGTCACAATACACCGCTTGCAAAGTACACATCACAATTGAAAAAGTGGGGTTCCTACCAGCGAACATACTAGAGAGTCGTATTAGTCATATTAGTCCATGGGATGGTGGAGAATGTCCCAAAATATCACACACATGTGAAATCCCAAATATACCGTCTCTTATATGTATATTATTAGTGTCCATGTTCTCGCTGGAAGGATTGGTAGATATGTAATTCGCTTCGTGAAATAAATGCTGTAGAATGTCAGTAAAATCCAACGGAAGGCTGATGTCAATGACTCTGGATCCACCACCGTGAGATATCCCATATATATCCCTATCATAGGGAATTTTCAACTGGTCAACATGTTGTGGTGGTTCCCAAAGGCCGACGAGGAAAAATAGTATTACAGGTACCATCACTCGTTTCGACCCTGGCGGGTCTTTCTCAAGGCCTGTCGATAGTAGCCAATTCCATCAAACGTCAAATTGAGGCACATATATGTAGCGGTCTGCATAAACAGTCTGCAACAGAGTATACAAATATCTCTGAAAATTCCCTATGATAGGGATATATATGGGATATATGGGACTTGGGGTGGTGACTTTTTCAATTGTGATGTGTACTTTGCAAGCGGTGTACTGTGACTAATTTGAGATTGAAATATTGGGACACATATTGTATATAAATATATCTTTATTTACATGGTTAATTACGTTGAGATACATAGTGCATATCTTTATTTACCTGATTACTAGGTATTAGGGTTGGTTTAGAACCCAAAAATCGTGGTTCTAAAAACAAATGGGGGGGGGGTATGCTTAACGTAATGACTTACAAAAAAAATTCAAAAAAAATCTTATTTGATATGTTATTACTTACAAAATTTCGTAATTAGTTCTAAATTCCCCAAAGCAGGGAAACGGGACGGACACTGTTTTAAGCACAGTAAATGCACTCTAGGTCAATAATTACACAATAAAGATCATAACAATGAACTTATATTCAATCTGAATGGCAGTAGTACCCCCATTTGTTTTTAGAACATCAATCATACAATAAGTAATCACATAAAGTCGTATATAGCACATGTATATTTATATACAATATGCCTATGTAATTATTGTATGATTGATGATGCATTGCTACTACTGCCAATGACTGAATAAAAGTTCATTGTTATGATCTTTATTGTGTAATTATTGACCTAGAGTGCGTTTACAGTGTTTACTCTGCTATTTCCTTTGTACTTGTATCTTACTGTTTTAAGCACAGGCAAATCAAGGGGCAACATTTCCCTTCTTCTCTGGAGTGCAATTCACTGGGACCTATTATTATTATTATTATAAAGAGGGAAATATAATGAATTAATATTATTATTATATAATAAAACACCCTGGGTCTGCTTGCAGGGAAATATAATGAATTAATATTATTATTATTATTATTATTATTATAAAATGCCCCTGGGCCTCCTTGCAGGGAAATATAATGAATTAATATTATTAATTATTATTATTATTATAAAATGCCCCTGGGCCTCCTTGCAGGGAAATATAATGAATTAATATTATTAATTATTATAATAAAATAGTTGCCCACCTCTGGTCTAGGATTTGCTTCTTGAATGCTCTTCTGACTCCCTCACTCCAGCTTTTCCCCTTTCAGTTTTCCAAACACCTCTAAGAACCTCCGTTTGTCCTCTATGGTTTTTCTTGATTCTCTTTACTTTTCCTTCTCCTCTCCATGCTCTTCTCACTCCCTGCTCCCCTTCTTTCAGGCTTGTGTCCTTCTCCTCTGTCCTTCTATCTAGCATAATTCCCTGGGGGTTTAAACCACTTTTTTCCTCTCAGTCCTCCAAGCCCCTCTAGGACTAGTGCTGTGGTTCTCTATGGTTCCGGTTGCCTTTTCACTTCCTAGAGGAAGGCCTTTCAGTTAAATTAGGCTCCGACCATGCAAAGGCCCTGATATGACTGCGAGTAATGTCTGGAAAGCTATTTTGGAGGGGATAATCTTCCTGTTAGAGGGACATCCGAACTAATTACAATAATAAAGAACTTTTGGGCCCACGAAGTGCGGTAAACAAAGTCCACTTCCGGTTTGGCGGGAGAAGTGCGGTAAAGCTCAAAATTAGCATTTTGAACGGATCAAATACGAACTAATTTAATTTCTTCATCCGAAAACCCAACCCTACTAGATATATTCAATATATTATATCCCTCTTTGGGTCAGCGTTTCAAGTACAACTCCTTGCCAGTTGCAAAGAATGGTTATTTGCAACCCTCCTTTATTCAAAGCTCTTCCTCAGAACGTAATTGAGCTGACCCCCAGTTATTCCTCTCAGCTGCCAGCACTTCTTCACGTGGCCAATCATGCCAAGCCATACACCTTCTGCGATGACTTAGTTCACCCCAGCAAGAACGCTGATTCCCATTGCTCCAGTTCCCATCTCCTGTGAATCCCACAAATGAATCACTACTAGTAGGTGCCTCACAAATGTCCCATATCTGTTGCAGGGCCAGATTAACAGCTTTTTGTTCCCTAGGCCACACTTTGGAATTACGCCCCCTTTAAACCAACCCCACCACTCTCTTCCTCCCCCGCTCCGCCTCACGCCGTCGCATCCTTCCCATCCTGTGCCAATGGGGCTGAGGGGAAAGGTGTGCACATGCTGCCACTGAAGAGAAGGGAACAGGCCCCTTTGTGTGGCGGCCCAGGGAGCGATTTCGTTACCCCTCAGGAAAGACTCAAGGAGGCAGAGGTGGGTGTGCGAGTGCCGCAGAGCCGAGGCCCAAAGGGACGGGGAAAGCCAGGCTGGGTCCAGAGCATGCTCTTCGTCTGGGGCAGAGGCTTCAGAGGCGGCCCCACGTGCGGCTCATGGCGCAGCGGCTGCAGAGAGTCGGGGCCTTCCTCCGCCTCAGGCTCCCCTCCGGGCCTCCACGCCGCACGCCGCCCTTCTTTCCCACGGCCTCCTCTTCCCTCAGCAGCTGTGAAGGAAGCCGCTCTGAGCCAGGCCAGGCCAGGCCCCTCGCCTCCCTTCCCCTCAGGCACAGAAGCACTGGCTGAGAAGCAGCGGCGTAGATGGATGGGCTGAGGCTGACGCGGCGAGCATGAGCACTGTCTCTGCGGAGCCCGGCCTTGGTTCCGCCTATTTTTGGGTACCAGGCAGCAGGAGCCAATCGCAGCACGATTTTTAAATTATTTTATAACAATTTTTTTTGTGATCTGCGCCCCCCCTCGGCTTGCGCCCCTAGGCCATGGCCTATGTTGGCCCTATGGGTAATCCGGGCCTGATCCGTTGCACCTTAGTCCAATCCATGTCACCAGACACCTCTTCAGAGCTCTGTGAGTCCCCAGCCCCATCTCCCATAGACTGCTCCTCATCACCACACCCATCATCCTCCGAAAACCCTAAAAACGTTTCATCCTCTGAAGACTCGTTAAGTATTTGCTTGATTCTTTTCGTTTCTTGCTCCTCATCTGACTCTTACTCACGAGTAGACCTTGTAGTATTTCTGGCTACAGTCTCTTCTCTCAGCCTCATGCTCAACTACAACAGTAACTCCCAGGTATTTGGGTGTGCTGCAATGCTCCGGTGGGATTCCTCCCCAGGGACATGAGAGAAGCCTCCCCACAGGATTGCAAGACATCCAGGTGTCCTCCTGTGAACAGGTACAAAACGCCTCGTACGGGATTCACTGTGGGCAACTGGCCACTGCCACCAGTTATCACTGTTTTGCTTTCTTTATTATTATTAATATCTTGTTGCCACCATTTGTCAATGCTTGACCACTAGATGTGAGGGTCTTTGTGAACAAACGACTTCCACAGATGTTCTTGTTGAAAGTGTTTAACAGTTTATTTTACACAAATGGGTTCAAAGCTTAGGTGGTTTCAAAATTACTCCGAAGAAGTACAAACTTGCAATATTAAACAGTATAACATTGGGGTTTTCCCCTGACACAGTTACACACAAGTAACTACTTAATACTGGGTTACTCTCAACCCTAGGACTACACTTGTCCTTAACCTGGGTTTCTAAACCCACACACTTGGGTTTCCCTAAACCCACACAAGACTGAACTGCACACTGCAGCTCCTACAGACAGCTTGCAGCTTCAGCAACTGCTAATTCCCCTCTAACTCTGCTCACAGCTGCTGGCCAACTGACATTCTCCAACTGTCAGATTCAAAACTGAACATTCTAAAGCTAGAGTGGCCTCTGTTATCATGGCAACAGCCTCTGCCTAAAGCCTGCTGCTGCGAACATTCTACTGCTCACTCTCTGCAGCTTTTAAAGAATGTTCCTTCTAAATACATAAACAAACATGTGATTAACATATAAATAACCACCTCATCACACCCCCGGGCAACGTCTTCGTAAACGGCCGATTCTCTCACTCCAGAAACGACTTTGCGGTCTGTTGTAGTAGGTCTCTTGCCTTCGCTTGGCCCTGTTTTCTAAATAAAAGGAAATTGACTAAGGTTTTAAAAAGAAACTAATTCTTGGGGCGACTTTTTTCCACCACAGGAAACCCTCTCTTGCCCACGTCCGCCTCCCGCTATCTCCTTTCCTTTAATTGCCAGCACGCGGCAAGAATTAAGTTGCTTTGGAGGAAGGGGAAATAAAGCCTCCCTGCAAAAGTTGGGTTCTTCAGCGAGCTAATTAATGCCGCCTTTGTAAAGAGAGGTCAGCGCCAAGTCGAAGGAAGATTAACATTCAAATTACAGATGGAACCGAGCAGAAAATAACTCTTTCGAAAGCGACGGTTCAACTAAAAATGCAACCCCATTAAGTGGGGCTTTGGTTTAATGGTGCCCTTGTTCGCTGAGGGCACGACCCCGACTTTCCTCTTTGGAGTCACGGGGGAGATTTAAGACCTTGCTTCAGCCTCCCATGGAAAGCAATGGGATTTGGCCTTTCCTTCCTTACAACCAACAGGTTGCCTTTTGGTGCTAGGGAAAAACAGGCACAAGAGCATCTACACCAGGGGTGGGCAATTATTTTTCCCAAGGGGCCACACGAGAGCCAAAAAATATTATGGAGGGCCGCACCTAAAGGCTGAACTACATGCTAATCTACATTATTTATTTATTTATTTACTATATTTACTATATATTACACATCATTAATATTAACATATTAATATATCAAGAAATCTATGTATATAAAAATGTAACATCCATTATTATCTCTATATATAAAATGTTAACATACGTGCAATGACTGATATAGACAAAGCAACTATAAGTCCCAGAACCACGAAACTAAACAGCTACATTAACCATACCGCGAGGTACCTACAGGGCCAAAAAAACCGGCCCAAGGTACCTCGCAACACCCCGAAAAACAACCCCCTAAAATTGGCCACCGTAACCTGCATCCCAGCCTCTCCGCTGGCAGCGCGAACGTTTAGAACGTTCGCGCACCAGCCCTCCTCCTTCCCCCTCCCCCCTGGGATCGGGAATCGCAGCGCCGGGGAGGAGGGACTAAGGAGGCGCCTCCCTTCCTCCTCCTAAGTCCCTCCTCCTTTTCCCAGGCACCTCTTCCTCCTCCTCGCCCTGCCCTCCTCCCTTGATTGAAGGAAGGAGGGCGGGGAGAGGAGGGGAGGGGAAGAGGTGCCCGGGAAAAGGGCTTAGCCACAGACACACATATATACATACACATGTATACATATATACACATCCACACACATATATACATACACACACACACATATATATACATCCACACACATATACATACACACATATATATACACACATGCACACACATATATACATACTGTATACACATATATACACATGCACACATACATATATACACATCAACACACACATATATACATACACACATATACATATATACACATTCACCCACATATATACACACACACATATATATACATCCACACACATATATACATACACACGTATACATATATACACATCCACACACATATATAGCACAGCAACGCGTGCACGGGTCAGCTAGTATGCATATAATAATGGATGTGCCGGGCATTAGGGTTTGCAGACTGGCAAGCGCACGGCAGAGGGCGTTTGCGATAGCAGCTCCAACCTTGTGGAACTCTCTTCCCGAAGAGACAAGAGCTATCCGGGACTTGATGCCGTTCCGCAGAGCTGTGAAGACCTGGCTCTTCAGACAGGCTTTTGCCGTCTAGATCAGTGCTGCACTACTCACCATCTCGCTGCGCCGCTGCCAGTATGTTTCTATTGCTGCCGTAGCTCTGCTGTTACATGTTTAAATGGGGGGGTGTTAAATCTGTTTTATTGTATTTTATATGTTTTATGTGTTTTTAACCTGTGAACCGCTCTGAACGAATAAATAAATAAATAAATAAATATAGGCAACAAAACCACGCAAGGCAGAAACACAAAATTAGCCCACATTGACTCACAACCCTACTCGCTATGTTTGCAGCTTTAAAAAACCCAAAATTTAAAGACAACACACTAAAAAACCGAAAAACGTTTGGGACCACCGCCGCCTCCTCCCTGACCGGCCCCCTCCCTCGCCGCCAGAAGCGCCGGTGAAAACGGTGGACCAGCGTGGCCTAGGCGCCGGCGCTGAAGCCCCGGCCTAGGAGTGGGAGCTCAACCTGAGCCCCGGCCTAGGAGTGGGAGCTCAACTCCTGTCCTCGGGCCATGACAGAGGCCCGAGGACAGCCCTTCCAAGGCTGCCCGGGAGGCCCCCACTGCGCGCCTTCCTGGCCCGTGTGGGAGAGGCTGCGGCACGGCTCCGCCAAGGAGAGCCTTTCCGCCTCGGGGGGAAACGGCCTCTCCCACCCGGGCCACGAAGGTGCACAGCGGGGGCCTCCCGGGCAGCCTTAGAAGGGCTTTCCTCGGGCCTCCGCGATGCCCAGCCCAGGCCGCCACCTCACACCGGCGTCTGGATCCAGGAAAGGTCTGGGCCATCGGTGAGGACAAGGCTAGGGAGGGGAAGGGGGGGAAGAAAGAAGGAAGGAAGGAAATGAGGGTGAAGGAGGAGAAAGAAAGGAAGAGGAAGGAAGAAAGGAAGAGGGAGGATGGAGGAAAGAAGGAAGGAGAGAGAGGGAAAGAAAAAAGAGAGCAGGAAAGGGTGAAGGGGGAGAAAGGAAGGAAGAGGAAGGAAGAAAGGAAGAGGGAGGATGGAGGGAAAGGAAAGACAGAAGGAAGGAGGAAACACACACATACCCACAGCAAAATGTAAGTCCTTTAATTGTGCTTTCCCACCATGTGGGTAGAAGGGGTTAGCCACAGACTATGGCACAGCAACACATGCACGGGTACAGCTAGTATTCATATATTATTAGTATTAATATCATAATTATTATATTATAGTATATATATAGACATTATAATATATCTAAATTATAATATAATATAACA
The DNA here is from genome assembly GCA_030556195.1 of Anolis apletophallus. NCBI lineage: Eukaryota > Metazoa > Chordata > Lepidosauria > Squamata > Anolidae > Anolis > Anolis apletophallus. Next base: position 18,496 of record JARBWK010000217.1, on the reverse strand, counting down.
TTATATTATATTATTAATTATTTTATTTTATTATTATAAAATTATTATAAAATATTAATTAAAACCACTAAAATAAAATAAAATGAAATTCAAGAAGGCAAGGTGTGAACCAAGATGGAGGCTGACATCCTCAAGAGAGGAAGGATCCCAAGATGGAATGGCCCAATGGTCCCAGCCCAGAGGATGGCAAAGCAGACCCAGCCGCCACCGCAGCAGAGGAAAGCAGAGCAGCAGACGATCGGAGGCTACAGGCCTCCACCCTCTCTTGCCCCCAGCCATTCCCCGGTTGATCGCCCTGCCATGGAGTGCCTGCCTTCCCGGCTTTGGAGTGCCTGCTATCCTGGGAGGCGATCCAGGCCTGCAGCGGGAGCAGTCGGCGAGCTGCGGCGGGTGATTGCCCTGCCGACCTGGAAGACTTAATCGTCTTCCGGTTCGCCAGGGTGATCACCCGCCGCAGCTCGCCGACTGCTCCCGCTGCAGGCCTGGATCGCCTCCCAGGGTGGCAGGCACTCCAAAGCCACCGCTCCTCCAATTGTTCTCCGGAGCGGCAGGCTGTCTGTCGACGCAGGCCCCACAGCCCGCGATGGGATGGCGGCAGCGGCACTCCTTCCTCTTGGCTCCGCCCCCTACGCCCTTCTCCTCGGGCCAGACAGAATCGACTTCCGGGCCGCATCTGGCCCACAGGGCGTAGGTTGCCCAGGTCTGTTCTATGGAGACACACAACAACCCAATGTTGTAGTTGAGCAAACTGAGCCTGTAGTTGCTACAGGTAGTAACTGGGAGGAGGATACTGTGTTGGACATGTCACTGGAAGAGGGAGGTTTGGGCAGAATGACTGCAGCTGGGAGGAAAAGGGCTGCAAGTGCTGAGAGTTTGGAAGAGGCAGAGCACAGGAGAAAGGTCCGACAAATACTTAGGGAGCCTACCAGTGATGATACTTTTGAGGGGTTTGACGTAGAGTTACCCTCAGAAGAGAGTGATACCGAGCTGGACTCAGCACTGGTGCAAGAGGTCAGGGATGTGATAAATGCTGAGTCCAGTGAAAGCTCCTTTTTTGGCTTTTCGAGTGACCCTGCTTGGCCTAGTGGGAATGCTGAATCGGACTGGGGTCCTTTAACTGCTCAGCAAAGGTGGGACGATTGGAGGAACACACCCAGTGCTGCAGCTGAGGGAATGGGGCAGAGTTGGGTGGGGGAGTCTGATGACTCTGATTTGTAAGGGTATTAAAGTAAGGCCTGGGGATTTGGGACTCTGCGGTCGGCCAAGGTGTTGCTGGTGGGTTGCTGGTTCCTGTATCTGGTGCTCTTGTTTCTTGTGTCATAGTTCCTGATTCCCAGCAAGCTGTGAGTATTGGGCTGTTTTCCATGTTGGGTTCTGGGGGAGCTGCCATGGCAGCTCTAGCTGACAATGTTATATGTTGGGGTTTGGGGTTTTAATGTGTGTTTTTATGTTTAGTGACTACCGCGTTTCGTTTGGTCTTTTCCTGTGCTGCTGTGAGTGCCTGTATCTTATTTTGGTATTGTATATGGGTGGAGGGAGTTGCTGTGGGATGCGGGGGCTTTGATGTGTTTGTTTGTATACTTAGCTCCTGGAATTGGAGAAGCACTCTTCCTTTCCTTCTCGGACGGGTCTTCGCATCACAACAGACTTCGAGCCGGAATAAAGCCAAGGACTTCAAAAGACGGACGTCTTCCCTGTTTTTGTTTATTAGGCTTTTTTGGGGGTGTGGGTTCCTTTTATGCCGGACTGTGGCTGTGTTTTTTGTTGAAATAAACTGTAAATACTTTTACTAGCTTGGCGTGTCTTTGAGCCATCTGTGGGAGTCTCGACACCCAAGCTATAATCCAAATTCCCCATGGGTTGGAATTACGACGGTATAATTGCGTAATGCGACAAGGCCTTGGAATACTCCCTTCAAAAGCTGAGAGCAAGGGGGGGAAAGTTAGATCACAGTTTGAAGCTCTAAATGCAGAACGGTTTCCAGCCTGGATAGCGCCTACCGACTCCTTTATCAGCAGAAAACAGAGCAATTGTTATACAAGCAAAAGGGAAAGTAATTTTAGATATTGGATTGAGTCCTCCCCCTCTCTCCCCACAAAGGTCAGTAAAAAAAATTGGTAGCTTTATCTCGTAGTGTTTGGGAGGGACCATTTGCGTTGCACAGCGCATAAATTTCACTGCTGGAAGAATGAGGAAAACAATAGCCATTTTTGGCTTTGAACAGCGTTGCAACACAATCAGACGGCTTTCGTGGGATAGTAGATAAGTTAGCAAAAGGATGGTAAATCTTTCGGTAGGCAACAGTTATAATGAGGGATAGCACCTCCATAATCAGAGAGCAATGTATCTGTATTTGGGTATATTATATACACCTGGCATGGGAAAACTCCGGCCCTCCTTCCAGGTGTTTTGGACTCCAACTCCCATAATGGGCACACCACCAGGCAAAATGACAAAAAAAATGACACTCCAACACAGTAATACATTTTATTTATTTATTTATTTATTATTGCGATTTCTGCGCCGCCGACTCCCGAGGGCTCGCGGCGGCTCACATGCTAATGGCTCAGTGCCAGAGGTACAGCATAAAACATAGAGCACAAAAAATGTAGCTCAAAATTAAAAACAGGCAATACAATTAAAACAAAACAATTAAAACAGCAATTAAAACAGCAGCGGTACCCGATAGATCGGACCGGGCATGAATGAGGGCCTACTCCCCAAAAGGCCTGCCTAAACGGATAGGTTTTGCAGGCCCGTCTGAAGGGAGTAGGTCCCTCAGGCTCTGGCCTCGGCCGAGAGGGCGTTCCATAGCGTAGGAGCTATCACGGAGAACGCCCTCCGGCGAGTGGATGTTAAGCGAGCTAGCTTAGCAGATGGAACTGCCAACAGGTTGGCCTCTACAGACCGTAGTGATCTCGGTGGGCAATATAGGGCGAGACGGTCCCTCAGATACGCTGGCCCCAGGCCGTGAATGGCCTTAAAGGTAAGAACCAACACTTTGAAGGCGACCCGGTGCTCAATAGGCAGCCAGTGCAGATCCCGCAAGATTGGAGTTATTCGGCAGCCTGCTGGAGCCCCAGACAGGAGCCGGGCGGCGGTGTTCTGCACCAGCTTGAGCTTCCGGATCGACGACATAGGCAGGCCAACGTAGAGCGTTACAGTAATCTAGCCTCGAGATGACCGTGGCTTGGATCACCGTGGCTAGGGTCGTTCCGGGAGAGATAGGGGGCCAGCCTCCTTGCCTGACGGAGGTGAAAAAAGGCAGCCTTGCTGGCCATGGAGACCTGGGCCTCCATGGTCAGCTGGGAGTCCAGATGGACGCCAAGGCTCTTCACTGACGGCGCTGGATGTAGTGCCGCACCGTCCAGGGTCGGAAGCCGGGCACCCATCCCGCCCGGGCGGCCCAGCCACAAGATCTCCGTCTTCGCGGATTCACCCTCAACCTACTGGCTCGCAGCCATCCAGTGACGGCTTCAAGGCAATGTTGGAAATTATCGGGGACGGACTCCGGCCTGCCCCCCCATCCTCAGAATGAGCTGAGTGTCATCGGCATATTGGTGACAGGTCAGCCCATAACTCCGCACCAGCTGTGCAAGCGGCTGCATGTAGATGTTAAATAACAGAGGGGGAGAGGATGGCCCCTTGAGGGACCCCACAAATCAGTGGGGAGCCCTCAGAGACCACCCCGCCCCTCCTCACATGCTGAGACCGCTGGCGGAGGAAGGAGGTCAGCCATTTAAGGGCTGTCCCCCTCACTCCGGCCATGGCCAGGCGGTGGATCAAAGATTGTGGTCGACCGTGTCAAACGCTGCCGTGAGGTCCAATAACACGAGCAGCGCAGACCCGCCTTGGTCGAGCTGGCAGCGGAGTTGATCTGTGATGGAGACCAGGACCGTCTCCGTCCCGTGCCCCGAGCGGAAGCCGGACTGGAAGGGGTCAAACCATGTTGCATCATCCAAGAAGGACTGCAACTGCTCCATTACTGCCCTCTCAACCACCTTGCCCAGGTACGAGATTCGACACCGGGCGGTAGTTGGAGGGAACCGCGGTCCAATGATGGTTTCTTCAGTAATGGAGCCACCACCGCCTCTTTCAAGCACTCTGGAAAAACCTCCTTGCTCAAGGGAGCTGTTAATGATATTCAACAGAGGCCCACGTAACCCCTCAGGCAAGATCTAACAAGCCAGGAGGGGCACGGGTCGAGGGAGCAGGTGGTGGGGCGAGCTGCAGTCACTATCTTGTCAACAGCATCTGCATCCAGTGGCCGAAACCGGTCGAGGGTCATATAGTTAATGTGTCTGTAAATGTATTTATACACTCAGTGTGAAACCTGGGCCTGTTTCGATGAACACAACATGGAAATCCTGGCAGGAATGGCAGAAAGACACAAACTTCCCACACAGAACTCCCATAACCAAGAGAAAATACTATAAGACTTTGGTGGGCATTGGCCTTGAGTTTTGGAGTTTTAGTTCACCTACATCCAGAGAGCACTGTGGACTGAAACAATGTTGGATCAGGACCAAACTTGGCATGAATACTCAATATGCCCAAATGTGAACGCAGATGGAGTTTGGGAAAAATAGACCTTGACATTTGGGATTTATAGTTAACACACAATCAAAGAGCATTCTGAACTCTTGCAACAATGGAATTGAACCAAACTTGGCATATTGAACTCTCATTACCAACAGAAAGTACTGAAAGGGTTTGCTTGGGAATTGACCTTGAGTTTGGAAGTTGTAGTTCACCTACACCCAGAGAGCACTGTGGACTCAAACAATGTCATGTTATGTTGTTGTTTGTTTTCTATCCAGAATCACAATGTTGGAAGGAGGCTCACCACTTTAAGGTCCCTCAAACAGGCATGGGAAAACTTCGGCCCTCTGGGTGCTTTGGACTCCAACTCCCACCATTCCTAACAGCCTGAGGCCCTTTCCTGCTTAAGTGGCTGAGGGGGGGGGGAGGAAAAGGACGCAGGTGTCCCTATAGTAACAACATATACATATACAATTCAGTCCCAAGTGGGGTAACCGTTCACGGCAATGAAAGTCCAATCAATTGGGTGTAATCCAAAATCATATATTTTCTTTCACAGTCAGTCTCTATTATCAAACGAGTGGCTATAATCCAATAACGATCAAGAGCATGTATTCTCAGTCAATATTAATCATCAAATTAATCCAACAGCGATATAGTTCAATATTCAAAATGCAAAATTCAAAATAAAGTCAGGTGGACCAATCAATCGTGTAAGTTACTTTTCGGAATATGGTGAAGCCACGAAACCTAAATAATATATCCTCCGATAATCCGGTATAGCGGGTCACGGCAAGACACTAATTTACATTCCTGGGGTATATGCAGCCGACAAGCAATAATTAAACCGGAACTCCATAACTCGTTTCGACCGTATTCCAGTCTTTTTCAAGGCCCAGAATAATCCCCTTCATTGGTCCCCAAACAGTACATCATAATCATTCTGTAATACAATAACAAATAATCAACATAATTGTGGTGGACAATATGGTCCTAAAGGCTATTCGTGTTACATACAGGCAGCGCATCTACAACTCATATGTAATACAGTGAGCATGATTCATATTATACAATTAAGAACATAAGAACATAAGAAGAGCCATGCTGAATCGGGCCTCAGCCCATCTAGTCCAGCATTCTGTGTCACACAGTGGCCCACCAGTTGTACACGGGGATCTCGAGCAGAAGGGAGGCAAAACCCTCACCTGCTCCCGACCCCCACAACCAGTACCCAGGGAAATCCTGCCTACCTCCACCAACACAGAGGTGGCACTTGGATGTCCATTTCAGTAACTACTGATTCACTTGGTATCCATGAATCTGTCTAATCCTGCCTTGAAGCTGTCCAGGCTGACCGCTGTCACAACCTCTTCTGGAAGTAAATTCCATGACCCAATGACCCTCTGGGTGAAGAAATATTTCCCTTTATTAGTCCTAACTTTCCTACCTTGGAGCTTTAGGGAGTGCCCCCTAGTCCTAGTGTTGTGTGACAGAGAAAATATTTTTTCTTTATTCACCTTTTCTATCCCATGCATGATTTTATTCACTTCGATCAAGTCACCTCTTAAACGCCGTCTTTCAAGGCTGAAAAGACCAAGGCGTTGCAACCTGGTTTCATAAGGGAGCCGCTCCATCCCTTGGATCATTCTTGTTGCCCTTTTCTGTACCTTTTCCAGTTCCGTTATATCCTTCTTAAGGTGCGGAGACCAGAATTGTACACAGTACTCCAGATGTGGCCTCACCATAGATTTGTAGAGAGGTAATACAACATTTGCTGACCTATTTTCGATTCCCTTCCTGATCATGCCAAGCATAGAATTTGCTTTTTTACTGCTGCAGCGCACTGGGTTGACATCTTCATTGAGCTGTCCACCAAAACCCCAAGATCCCTTTCCTGGTTTGTCTCGGAAAGCTTTGACCCCATCAATTTGTAGGTGTAGTTGGGGTTCTTTGCCCCGATGTGCATGACTTTACACTTGTTTAGGTTAAAATGCATTTGCCACTTTGTTGCCCATTCACTCAATTTCGAGAGATCTTTCTGGAGCTCTTTACAGTCAGTTTCATTTTAACTACCCTGAACAATTTAGTGTCGTCTGCAAACTTTGCTACCTCAATTCACACTCCTACATCCAGATCATTAATGAATAAATTAAAAAGTAACGGACCCAAAACTGAACCTTGGGGTACGCCACTTCTCACCTCTTTCCATCCAGAGAAGTGTCCATTTATTACCCCCTTTGTTTCCTGCAGTTTAGCCAGGTTCCGATCCAGGACAAGACCTGTTCCCAGATTCCATGGCTGAAGAGCTTATTTAGGAGCCTTTGGTGAGGGACTTTGTCAAAAGCCTTTTGAAAGTCAAGGTAAACAATATCAATTGGGTCCCCTTTATCTATGTGTTATTTACACCCTCAAAGAATTCTAACAAGTTAGTAAGACATGATTTGCCTTTGCAGAAACCATGTTGATTTTCCTTCAGCAATGCCTGTTCATCTATGTGCTTAGTAATTTTTTCTTTAATAATGGTTTCCATCACTTTGCCTGGAACTGAGGTTAGACTGACTGGTCTATAATTTCCTGGATCACATATATAAAATGGGCAACATATATAAAATGGGTTGAAGAAGGTGAAGCCAACACAGATATTGCACAAAGACTTCAAAAATTGTGTTCGTGGTTAAAAATAAAGATTTAGAGAGGAAGTGGTTGGGGGGGGGGGGGGTTAGGGAAGGGGGGTGGGAGGAGTTGGGAGAAAATAATAAATGAAAAGAAACATGAACGAATCTGTAAAGAATGGGAAGAGGAAATATAGAAAAATGTTTATGATAATGCATGTTTACAATGGATAATGATTAATTGTTCAAATATGTTTCTTTTCAATAAAAAATATTTGATTTAAAAAAAAATTTCCTGGATCACCTCTGGATCCTTTCTTGAAGATCGGTGTTATATTTGCATATGTATATGTTGTTACTATAGGGACACCTGCGTCCTTTGTTTACTATTGACTTAGGCACTCCCCCGTGTTGTAGTGTTTACGGAAAAGGAAAAGGGCCTGAGGCTGCTAGGAATGGTGGGAGTTGGAGTCCAAAACACCTGGAAGGTCCAAGTTTGCCCATGCCAGCTTTCGACAGAGACCTCTTCCTCCCCCTCCCCCTTCGCGCCCTTTCTTCCCCCTTTGGAGGTTCCAATTTCCCACGGCACAACTGATGTTCGCTCACGGCACACTAGTGTGCCATAGCACACTGGTTGGGAAACAATGTATTACTGTGTTAGAGTGTCATTTTGTGTCATTTTGGTTGGTGGTGTGCCCCAGGATTTTGTAATTGTCAAAAATGTGCTGCGGCTCAAAAAAGGTTGAAAAACACTGCTTTAAGTGACCGGCTTTTCATGTTGCGTAGAAGAGCAGAGAATATGATCCCTGTGCTGATGAGCTGCTTCCAATGCTCTGCAGTGACATAAGTGACATTTTGGTTCAGCATTGTTTCCATTTAGGACCTCGCCATCGCCAATTCAGAAGAGCAATTACAGCAAGAGCAAAACAAAATTCCAAATGACGTGGAGAGAGCTGATCCTATACCTTCTTTTGTGCACGAAGGGAACCCAGCGTTTCCCCCTCGAAGCTTTTCCTCTCAATCAAGAATGCCAAACATGCAGGTGCATGTCATGTTTTATCCATTTTTCCACATTCGGAGTGTGATGACCGTGTGGGGGCCCTTTTCTTCAGAGTGTGTGTTCAAGCTTTGTATTCTATCTCTCTCTCTCTCTGGCATTACTTCACGAACGAAGATTCTTAGGAAGGACTCATCCCACGCTTTTTACAAGCGCGTTGATGACTAAAAAGGCCAATCTGAGATAGGCAAGTCCGGTTGCAGAAAGCACAGCAGAAAGTCTCCTTGGGTGATGTTGATTCCAAGTTGCGGTTCTTTCTGCATTTGTCGTTTCTCTTTGAGACCCATTCGGCGTGTCTTCTCGAAAGAGGCCGCAGCATTGCGGATAGTGCGTCTCCATGCCTCCCGATGTGAGGCCAGGGTGGACCATTGTTGGTGATCAAGCTGGCCGAGCCTGAGATGTTGTTTCAGGGAGTCCTTATATTTCTTTTTTGGGGACGCCTCTCTTGCGCTGACCCGTGGCGAGTTCACCATAGAGTAGTAACTTTGGTCTTCAGTTTTGTGGATACAAACAGGTTAATTCCTCCACATGCCCTGCCTCTTTTGGTTTTAGTTTTGGCATTTAGTGAGTGCGATTCGTAGTTATGCAACTCTATGTTATCAAGTGCCCAGGTCTCTTTCACCAAAATGAGGTCAAATTTTTGAATGTATCCTAGAAATTCGGGTTCAGCCTGCTTACTCCGCCAACCCGCAATATTCCAGGAAAGGATGGATAAGTGAGCTTGTTGTTGGGGAGGTATGCCTAAGGGAGTCCTTATATCTCTTTTTGGGGCGCCTCTCTTGCGCTGACCCGTGGCGAGTTCACCATAGAGTAGTATCTTTGGGAGGCGGTGGTTCTCCATCCTAGAGACGCGCCCTGCCCAGCGCAGCTGTGTTCTCAATAGCATGGCCTCAACGCTGGTGATCCCTGCTTGCTCAAGGACAGCAACATTAGTCACATAGTCAGTCCAGTGTATATTTAGGATTGTGCGAAGACAGCGCTGATGAAAGCGTTCGAAGAGTCGTAGGTGTTGGCGATAGGTGACCCATGTTTCAGACCCATAGAGGAGAATAGACAGTATGATAGCTCTGTACACACTGATTTTGGTGCTTTGCCTCAGGTGATTGTAGCTCCAGACTCTTTTCTGAAGCCTTCCGAATGCACTCTATGCCTTTGCTAATCTGTCATCTATCTCTTTATCAATCTTGGCGTCTGAAGAGATGATGCTTCCCAGGTAGGTGAACTGCTGGACGGATTTAAGTACAGATGTGCCTATGCTGACGTGGTGGTCTTCCTGTGGTGCGGGCTGGTAGAGGACTTCCTTTTTCTCCAGGCTGACTTCCAGCCCAAACAGCTCTGTAGCTGTTGCAAAGCAAGATGTTAGGGACTGCAGGCCTCCTTCTGAATGGGCGACAAGGGCAGCATCGTCAGCAAAAAGCAGCTCACGGACTAATAATACTGTTTATTTCTATTCCGCTGTTCTCACCCCGAAGGGGACTCAGTGCGGATTACAATACATATACGACAGACAGTCCCTGTCGGAAAGACATACAATTACACATAGACAAATACAGTGCAGTTTTTAGAAGGACTTCTTCTTTCCTGGCTGCGTCATACAGGTGGGCGTCATCGGGTGTGAATGTTCCATTGTTGTTATGTCCCTGCGTCAATGCGCCATCACGTCACAAAGGGTGTTGTTGTTCCATCCTCATGACAGGAGCCTCTTGTTTCCACCACTTCTGCCTCTCCCTTCTCCGTCAGCCTATTTCAGACAAGTCTGTGCAAAAGTCCTTCCCCACTTTTATGGTCCCCAATTTGTTGTTAATTCACAGCTGGGCTGTTGAACTGCTTGGGTAAACAGTAGACAGGGCTCACAGCTGGCGTCTAACTCAGCCCGGGATTCGATCCTGCAATCTTCAGATCTTCAGATTGCCAGCACAGCTGTTGTTACCGCTGTGCTATCTCTCCGGCCCCTAGATAGTTTGCACACATTTACACGGTTTTGTAAATTCCAAAGACTTTGGGTTATTATATCCCGCCTTTCTCCTAGGACTGGGATGCTAGCAATGCACCAAACTACTAATCCCAGAATCCTGTAGGATATCGAAGTCTTAATCATTGTGTTTAGTGATTTTAGCTCCGCCAAGAACCGCAGGTTCTGAAGCCCAGCGTGTCAAGCTCGCCAAAGGACCGAACAGGACACAAATGAGATGAAGGCAAAGAACAGAGGCTTTATTCTCCTTTGGCCAAAGAGGATGTCAGCTCCAAAGACTGACATCTTTCAATCAGGCCCGGATTAACACCTTTTTGTGCCCTAGGCCACACTTTGGAATTATGCCCCCTTTAAGCCAACCTCTACCCCCCTCCACACACACACACACACACCACTCAGACCCACACTTGGCTGGCCCACACCACTCAGACCCACACTTCGCCATGGTGCCCATTCCCACCGGTTGGAAAGCTTCGCTGTGCTCTGAAGGTTTCCTCGGGAGGCTTGGGGAGAGCGCAGCAGGTGCAAACTCGCTCCATAGGCGTGCACGAGAGAGAGAGAGAGATTGATTGATTGATTGATTGATTGATTATTTATGAGTCGCCCTCCACGTCAGTGCTCCGGGCGACTTACACATAAAACACATAAAACAGTTCAATAGTTAAAGCTAAAAGAATAGGAAATTAATTAAAATAGTTCCAGTAACTCAGGCTAAGTCTGTGAGGTGTCCTTAGCCGTAAGCCTTTCGGAAGAGCCAGGTCTTCAATGCGGTCAGGAACTGGGGCATGTCCAGGATAGCTCTCTGCTCCGCCGGCATCAGGTTCCAAAGAACGGGGGCCGCGATGGAAAAGGCTCTCCGTCTTGTGATGTCGAGGCGGGCCTCACTCACACCTGGAATGCGGAGAAGGTCCCTGTTCACTGAACGCGGCGACCTTAAATGGACTGGTTAGAACAAGCGGTCTTTTAAATAAGCTGGGCCGGCGCCATGGAGGGCCTTAAAGGTAAGCGACAAGATCTTGTGGATGGCTCTGAGCTCGACTGGCAGCCAGTGCAGGCGCTGTAGAGATGGCGCGATATGGCATCTCAGCGGTGTCCCGGTGAGGAGTCTGGCGGCTGCATTCTGCACTAGCTGGATTTTACGAGTGGTTGACTGCGGCAACCCCACGTACAAGGCATTACAGTAGTCCAGCCGCGATGTCACTGTGGCATGGACCACCGTAGCCAGCGCATCTGATGGAAGGTAAGGTGCCAGTTGACGTGCCTGGCGTGGTGGAAGAAAGCTCCCTTACTTGTCGCAGCAACCTGGGCCTCCAGCGAGAGTCTCGAGTCTAGTATCACACCGAGACTCTTCACCGACGGGGCCGGGATCAGCGGCTCTCCCTCAAAGGGAGGCTCTGAGCGTCCCGGCCATAGAATCTCTGTCTTTGATGGATTGATCTTGAGTTTGTATGAGCGGAGCCATCTGGTCACTGCCTCTAGTCCTTGTCTGAAATTCTCAGGCACCGATGTTACACCTGGCTCAAGCTTCAGCAGGAGCTGGGTGTCATCTGCATATTGATAGCACCCAAATCCAAAACTTCTGGCTATGCTTGCCAAGGGTTGGACGTAGATGTTAAAAAGCGTTGGTGACAAAATGGCGCCTTGGGGGACTCCACAGTCCAGGGTGGATTCCTTGGACACTTGGCCTCGCCACTCAACACGCTGCGAGCGGCCCCGCAGGAAGGAATCGAACCAGGCCAAAGCTGTGCCTTGAATCCCAGTGGCTGATAGTCGCCGCAACAGCAGGTCATGGTCCACCGTGTCGAACGCCGCGGTGAGGTCGAGAGAGAGAGAGAGAGAGAGAAGGGGGGGGGGAGGTCCGCTTGGCGTGCGCTCCCGCAAACCGAGGGAGGATTCAGGTTTATTTATTTATTTTATTTATTTATTATTCGGTCTTATATTCCGCTCCTCCCTGCAGGCTCGGGGCGGATCACAGCGTACAGTAAAACATACAGTAAAAACATGAAGCATAACAGTGATAAAAACGGAGATTACAGTTCTTGAATTCAAGGACATACGCATGCCATTTACAATTCAGACTTAGCTAAAAGCAAGCCTAAAAAGGGCGGCCTTACACGCCCTTCGAGCTCTGGGGGCGAGCTCTGGGATCGCACGAGTACGATCTGGAAGCGAGTTCCAGAGCACAGGCGCCGCGGCAGAGAAGGCTCGCTGTCTCGTAATAGACAGGTGGCAGGAGCGGATCGATGGAATGACCAACAGGTTCTGCTCTTCCGAGTGTAGCGATCTCGGGGGAACATACAGGGTAAGGCGGTCCCCTCAGGTACACTGGCCCTAGACCGTGCAAGGCCTTAAAGCAGTGGTTCTCAACCTTCCTAATGTCGTGACCCCTTAATACAGTTCCTCATGTTGTAGTGACCCCCAATCGTATAATTATTTCATTGCTACTTCACAACTGTGATTTTGCGTAATGTAAATATCTGATATGCAGGATGTATTTTCATTCACTGGACCAAATTTGGCACATATATCCAATATGCCCAAATTTGAATACTAGTGGGATTGGAGGGAGAGGTTGTCATTTGGGAGTTGTAGTTGCTGGGATTTATAGTTCACCTACAATCAAAGAGCATTCCGAACCCCACCAATGGAGGAATTGAACCAAACTTGGGACACAGAATTCCCATGATCAACAGAAAATGCTGGAAGGGTTTGGCGGGCATTGACCTTAAGTTTTGGAGTTGTAGTTCACCTAAATCCAGAGTGCACTGTCAACTCAAAACAATGATGTATCTGGACTAAACTTGGCATGAATATCAATATGCCCAAACGTGAACACTGGTGGAGTTTGGGGTAAATAGACTTGACATTTGGGAGTTGTAGTTGCTGGGATTTATAGTTCACCTACAGTCAAAGAGCCTTTTGAACTTCACCAAAGATAGAATTGGGCCAAACTTCCCACACACACCCCATGATTGACAGAAAATGCTGTGTTTTGTGATGATCTTTGGCGACCCCTCTGACACCCCCTCGTGACCCCTCCAGGGGTCCCGACCCCCAGGTTGAGAAACACTGCCTTAAAGGTTAGAACCAGCACCTTGAAGGCAATCCGGTACTCAATGGGGAGCCAGTGCAGCTGCCGTAGGATGGGAGTAATATGCTCTCTCACTGGTGCTCCCACCAGCAAGCAAGCAGCGGCATTCTGGACTAGCTTGAGTTTCCGGATTGTCGACAAGGGAAGGCCAACGTAGAGGGCGTTACAGTAGTCCAGCCTCGAGATGACCATCGCTTGGATCACTGTGGCCAGGTCATCCCTGGACAGGTAGGGTGCCAGTCGCCTAGCCTGTCGGAGATGGAAAAACGACGTTTTGCTAACCATGGAGATCTGGGTCTCCATGGATAGCAAGGGGTCCAATTGGACACCCAAGCTCTTTACGAGAGATGACGGGCTTAATTGCTCGCCATCCAGGGTAGGCAACCGGCACCCACCCAGCCCAGGGCGACCGGGCCACAAGATCTCCGTCTTCGACGGATTCACCTTCAGCCGGCTAGCACGCAGCCATCCAGTCTCAGCAGAAGCTGTGTGTCGTCAGCGTACTGATAACACTCCAGACCAAAGTCGGGGTTTATGCGGCTTTTGTTCGGCTGCTCCCGAAGGCAGGAGAGCCGGACCCTGGCCTTGATCCTTCCCTCCCTCCCGCGGCCCCCTTAGGCCAAGCAGGACGCCCCGGTTTGGTCCGAGAGCGCAGGAGCGAGCCTGCGTTGATGTGGTCTCATGCTGGGGACCTGGGAGAGGTCCACCCAACCAACGCCCTTTCTCTCCCCTCTCCCTCCCTCCCTCTTTTCCTTCTTTACTTTCTTTCTTTCCTCCTAGTTGCCTCCTTTTCCTCCTTCTTCCCTCCCTCCCACCGCCCTCTCCCGGACTCTGCCGCTCGGCTCTGGCTGCAGGAATTTACAGTCTGCTGCCAAGGGAGCCGGGCGAGTCGCCATGGAGACGGCTTCCCCGGGGGCCAGGAGGTCAGGCCAGCCAGAGACCCGCGGGCAAATCAATGGATCAATGCCAGGGCCCCGCCGCAGCCCAGAGAGCGAGAGACGGGTGGGACGGAGCAGAAACTTTGCCGGGAGAAGGAGCGAGGAGGGGCATGAGGAAGGGGGAAAGAGGGGCGCGGACCAGGGGTTTTTTTGGTCCGTGATCTGCGCCCCCCTTTGGCTTACGCCCCTAGGCCATAGCCTACGCTGGCCTTATGGGTAATCCGGGCATGCTTTCAATACAGAAATATTGATAGGACCTTGACAGGAGTTTGAAGCAAAGGATGTCTACTACCCTGAATGTTGATTGGTCCAAATTGTGGCCAGCTAGTATCTGCAGTTTGGGTGGCTGGAATGCGCTACTACAAATCCCAGAGTTCCAAGGGATGTATATTTTCCAGGTCCCCCAATTGTAGTTTATGGGAGGGCACTCAACTAGAGAGCTCTAGTGACTCACTCTACTACAAATCCCAGAGTTCCAAGGGATGTATATTTTCCAGGTCCCCCAATTGTAGTTTATGGGAGGACACTCAACCAGAGAGCTCTAGTGACTCACTCTACTACAAATCCCAGAGTTCCAAGGGATGTATATTTTCCAGGTCCCCCAATTGTAGTTTATGGGAGGACACTCAACTAGAGAGCTCTAGTGACTCACTCTACTACAAATCCCAGAGTTCCAAGGGATGTATATTTTCCAGGTCCCCCAATTGTAGTTTATGGGAGGGCACTCAACTCCCAGAGTTCCAGCCAGGTCTAGTGACTCAGTGACTCTACTACAAATCCCAGAGTTCCAAGGGATGTATATTTTCCAGGTCCCCCAATTGTAGTTTATGGGAGGGCACTCAACTAGAGAGCTCTAGTGACTCACTCTACTACAAATCCCAGAGTTCCAAGGGATGTATATTTTCCAGGTCCCCCAATTGTAGTTTATGGGAGGGCACTCAACTAGAGAGCTCTAGTGACTCACTCTACTACAAATCCCAGAGTTCCAAGGGATGTATATTTTTCAGGTCCCCCAATTGTAGTTTATGGGAGGGCACTCAATCAGAGAGCTCTAGTGACTCACCATACTACAAATCCCAGGGTTCCAAGGGATGTATATTTTTCAGGTCCCCCAATTGTAGTTTATGGGAGGGCACTCAATCAGAGAGCTCTAGTAACTCACTGTACTACAAATCCCAGGGTTCCAAGGGATGTATATTTTTCAGGTCCCCCAATTGTAGTTTATGGGAAGGCTCTAGTGCAGGGGTGCCCACACTTTTTCAGCATGCGAGCTACTTTTAAAGCAATGAAGTCGAAAAGATCTACCTGCCCCTGTTGCGCACGCTCTTGCGTCGCGGTGCGCTCTCTCCCGTCGCCGCCTTCCACCTGCGCAGCGCTTCTTCCGCCTGCGGGGCATTGCGGGAAGGAAGGAGCACGAGGCGGGGCCTCCGGCGGGAGCGCGAGGCGGGGCCTCCGGAAGGAACGTGAGGCGAGGCCTCCTGAGGGAGTGCGAGGCGGGGCCTCCTTTTTTTCCCTTTTTAAAAAAGAGTTTTTATTGTTTAAAATACAACAGTAACAACGTATGACAATAGACAACAGATGGTTTGGGAAGGGCGGGGATGGGAAGGGTTGGGGGCCGGGGGATAAAAGGGAGATAGAAGGGGAGGGTGTGCAGAAGTGTTTATTTTTTATTATAGGATTGAGGATTGAATATGTATTGAAATGTTTAGATGTTTAGGGAAGGTGCACTTCTTCAGTAAAGGCCCACCTTGGGGAAGAGTTGCCATAGCAACATGGCTGTGAGGCAGAGGTGGGAGGAGTCAACAGCTTTCTGCCACAGCCAAGAATAGAATTCTGGGGAAGTTTGAATTTTGACAGTTTAACTGTCAGACCAGCTCTAGGAGAGAGCAGGTTCTGAGGGCAGTCTGGTTTTGGAGCTGTAGAGAGACAGTTCTAGTAGGCTGAGCTTGCGAGCCAGTCTGTTTGTATCGAGCCTGAGGGCTAGAGATAGGCAAGGTGCCTATAGGAGGAGAGAGGGTCTGTGTGTGAGATAGTTACATACTGATCTAACTGAGTAATAGTAACAGTCAAACATTTTAAACTTTGTATCTTCTACAATACCAACGTAACCATGATGAGTTGAGCCTCTAAGAAGTTATAACGTATCCATCACGCTTTTGTGCCAAGTTATAAATAAACTGTCATGATCACGGACTTACCAGCCCCTTAATCACACACACAGAGACGTACTGAAGGCTAACTACTTTATTGAGTAAATACAGTTCAAAGATAATGTCCAATATGAATGAAAAACAATCCAAAAGGCTTGAAGTATCAATGTCCAAAGGAACGTAGCAAATAGGCCAAAAGCTTAGCAAGGCACCACAAGGCTGTGGCCAGGAACAAGGCAAGGCTTCCCAATGCTTCGGGACTGGAACAAAGGCAAGGCTTCCCAATGCTTTGGGACTGGAACAAAGGCAAGGCTTGATGACCACTAGCTATCCAGCTCGTGATCCCAACTCCGCTTCACGCCTATTCAGATGCGACGTGGCCGGAGAACTGAGGATTCGTTCCCACGGATCCTATACTTAATCCTTCGCCCGAGGTCCCCGACGCTCTAGGCTTCTTCGTCTCCAGTCTCTGCTCACGGACCTCGGCCGGTCTAGGGCCCTGGACCAATCCCTCCTAGTAGACTCAATGTTCCGTCTCCTATCAAAGGTTCGACCTTGTCTCTCAGCAGCTGTCTCGCTATCTTCCTGAGAGCTTTCCTCCCTAGCACTTTCCCACTCGCTTTCTTCCATGCTTACACTTTCAAGTTCCTGGGAATTCCTCCCACCCGGATGTTCATAACGCGCTGAATCGCTACCTCCCGACTGCACCTGGTTATCTGAATCTTCCAGAGGTCCAAACATCATTTCGTCCCATGCCAAGCTCTCTGCGGGCGAATGAGGCCCATCGGAAGGGCCCTGTGCTTCACCCCAGTCATCTAGCTCATCCTCTGAATCCACCTCTGCTGCTGCAGGCCCTAGTGCTAATGGAACCCCGGGCTATTCCTGCCCCTCCAGGCACAAACGAGAACTGCTGTGCTACACTATCCCCCCCTCAGGGCCCCTCCGAGGCCGCCCTCAAGGTTTGGGTTTGTCAGGGTACTTGCGGTGAAAACGAGCTACCAGGTCCGGCATGCACATCCGAGCCCGGGTCAGGAACGTTCTTCCGGCCCCAAACCCTTCCAGTCAAGCAAATACTCCAGCTTCCGGTATCTGATGCGTGCATCCAAGATGTCCTGCACCTCCAACTCCTCCTCGCCATCGCGCATCACAGGGGGAGGGGGCGGCTGCGTCACATCCGGCCGCACCCCCTTTGCCGGGCGGAGCAATGAACGATGAAACACCGGGTGGAGCTTCATGTCCGCTGGGAGCTGTAGTTTGAAAGAAACAGGCCCCACCTTCTCCAAAACTTTGTAGGGACCCAAAAATCTCGCATCCAACTTGCGGCTGGGTCGCTGCGTGGGCAAATTCTTGGTGGACAGCCAAACTTTGTCCCCCACGAGGATCTCAGGGCCCTCCTGGCGCCGCCGATCGGCCATCCGCTTGTAATCGGCCTTCGCCTGGTCCAATTGAGTGCGTAGCAAGTCTTGGAGTGCAGTGAGCTCTCGAAGCCAATCCTTAGCCTCCGAAACGTCCCCAGACGGGTCCACCGGCGGGTAGAACCGAGGGTGGTGTCCATAGTTAGCAAAGAAAGGAGTCTCTTTGATGGATTCCTGCGTCGCATTGTTGTAGGCAAACTCTGCCAAAGACAACAAGAACGCCCAGTTGTTTTGCTGATAGTTGACATAGCAGCGCAGGTACTGCTCCAAGGTGGCATTAACCCTTTCGGTTTGCCCATCGGTCTGCGGGTGATGAGCCGTGGACATCCGCACATCAATCCCCAGCAACTTCTGGACAGCCTTCCAGAACTGGGAAGTGAATGGGTGCCCTGTCCGTCACCAGGCTCTGTGGAAGTCCATGCAGCCGAAACACATGTTGCACAAACATATCAGCAGTCTCTTTGGCAGTAGGCACCCCCACACAGGGGATGAAGTGTCCCATCTTGGTGAAACAGTCCACCACGACCAGTATCGTGGTGAAACCCTTGGACTTGGGGAGGTCGGTGATGAAATCAGCGAAATCATCTTCCCAGGGAGCAGAGGGGTCGGGAGCGGCTGGAGCAAACCGGCGGCTTGCCCCCTGGTTCTTAGCCCGGTGACACACAGGGCAGGATCCCACATAGTCCTCCACATCCCTCCGCACTTTAAGCCACCAAAAA